>JACXGM010003537.1:0-11310 GCA_016801145.1 Umbra pygmaea
GGATCTCGTTCCGCTCATTAGATTCTGTATATAACGGGGCGGGTTTATGATCTCAGTTGTCGAGTATTAGTCTTCTGTTACGGTTCTACAGTGTTATTTCCCTGTTCCTGCTATTTGTCTGAGGATTGTATTACTTGTGTTGAAATTATATTAAACCTACTCTTGACTCCGCACCTGCCTCCGTGAAGTGATCGTGACATGGGATTACTAATAAAAATATCGAAGCATTGGTTAAATGACTTACATTTAATTCATTTAGCAGACAGTCTTATCCAGAGTGACTTACATTAAGTACAGGAACACTACATTTACAATTTAGTCATTTAGCAGACACTGTTATTTAGAGTGATTTACAGTAACTACAGGAACACTACATTTACAATTTATTCATTTAGCAGACACTCTTATCTAGAGTGATTTACAGTAACTACAGGAACACTACATTTACAATTTAGTCATTTAGCAGACACTCGTATCCAGAGTGATTTACATTACATTAAACACAGGGGCATTCTTCCTGGAGCAATTTAGGTTGAAGTGTCTTGCCCAAAGACAACAACATTTGGCACAGGAGGGAATCTAACCAGCAATATTCTGACTAATAGTCCGACTCCCTAACCACTGAGCCATCTGACCCCCATCAAAGTTGCAAGTGCTTCTTCAATAATGAAACAAATCATAATACAACATTGAATATAATAAGAAACCATATTATGGCGATGTAAGTTACTTGAATTAGAACCTGTTGTTAATAAACTATGTTACAGTTGAGAAGTTGGAATTTGCGCGTGTAAATGTCTCTGGTAAAACGAGAGCGGCGTTTATCATAATCTAATCATTATCGCAGACTAAACGAGTGATTTTAGTGACAGCTGAATCAACCTTATAATGTATTCTAAAGGTTATGTTGTTTTACAGCACTGATGTAAATGCGCTAAGGCTTAACGTAATGTGGACATGCGCAAGAGGTAAAATAAAAAATATTGCAGCTTGAGTGAAGGTGCCAAACGCAGACACAGAATTGGTTTGATCATTTAAATCAAAATATAACATGGTGTCAGAATAAACTGGAATTGAGAATGGCACAACTGCAACCGCCGTCGAATCTGTGTCTACAAGGTAATCTCGCTGAGAATTGGAGAAGTTCGATACAGAAATTCGAGCTGTTTTTGGTCGCGAGTGGTTTCAGTGAAAAAGACGAAAGAGTACAGTGTGCCACGTTTCTACACGTGGCGGGAGAAGAGGCGATAAAGGTTCACAGCATGTCTACATTTCAACCAGAAGAAATAAACAAAATAGAGGTACTGAAAAATAAATTTCAGGACTACTGTGAACCGAGAAAGAATGTATTTTTCACGAGAGCCCAGAACCAAAGTGAAAGCATTGATGCCTATGTCACCGAGTTGAAGAACAGAGCCAAAGACTGTGAGTTTAGTGAGCTACATGATTCGCTAATTCGTGACAGAATTGTGTGTGGCATTAAAGATGATCAGTTGCGCGCCAGATTACTGAGAGAGGCAGACCTCACGTTGACAAAAGCAATTGATGTCTGTCGTGCAAGTGAAATTTCCTTCAGTCAACTAAAAGTACTGAATGAAGAAGTCGAAGTGCACAAGGTCAGGACAGTAAAAAGCAAAAAGTTGGATAAAAACAAAACTTCAGCACATGAAGAAAAGAAATTAGATTTTGACTGTAAAAGATGCGGATACAAACATGAACAAAAGAAATGTCCAGCTTTTGGTCAAACATGCAAAGCTTGTCAGAAACCAAATCACTATGCCAAGATGTGCAAAACAAGTCGACAAAGCAATCCAAAGAAATTGCATTCCATCGATCATGAAGACAGAAACTGTGACATGTTCATAGGTGAAATAACCAGAAAGTAAAGGAAAACATGTTAACACAGTTAAAGAAGATAAGGAAATAGACAGAGTGAAATGGATTGAAATATTAAAAATAAATAACAAAAAAATAAGCTTCAAACTTGACACAGGGGCGGAATGCAATGTGATGTCGTTAAGAACATTTGACACACTTGGAATAAAAAGATTTAAAAGGTCCACCTGCAAGTTGTTCACATATTCAGGTCATGGGATAAAGCCTGTAGGACAAAATCAATTACATATGCATACAAAGGACAAAAACACAGGATTGAGTTTCAAATAATCCAGGAACATGCACCAGAGATACTTGGAAGAAGATAATGTGAAAAGTTAAACATGATTCAAAGCATACACAACATTGAAACAAAAGACAATGACATAACAAAACATTACAATGATCTATTCTCTGGTTTGGGCTGCATTCCTGGAAAACACCATATTCTAATAGACTCCAATGTAACACCTGTCGTGCATGCACCAAGAAGAGTACCTGTGGCACTTAAAGACTAAATAATGGCCGAGCTGCACAGAATGCAAAAAATTGAGGTAATTGCAAAACAAACAGAACCAACAGACTGGGTCAGTAGTATGGTAACACTAGTCAAACCAAACAAGATTAGAATATGTATGGATCCTCAAGATCTAAATAAAGCCATCAAAAGAAAACATTATCCAATATTAACAGCGGAAGAAGTGGTCTCAAATATGCCGGATGCAAAGGTTTTCTAAGTGCTAGATGCAAACCAGAGATTCTGGCAGATCAAATTAGAGAAGGAAAGTTCCAAACTATGCACATTCAACACGCCCATAGGGAGGTACCGATTCTTGTTTACCGTTTGGGATTTCTTCTGCATCGGAAGTGTTGCAGCGAGTGGTAGCGCAGATGATAGAAGGCTTAGATGGAGTGGTCAATATTATTGATGATTTGTTGGTTTAGGGAGCAGCCATCGAAGCCAAATGCATAATAAGAACCAACAAAATAAAATACATTGGTCACGTGTTAACTGATGAAGGTTTAAAGCTGGATGAAGAGAAAGTAAGAGCAGTAGTAGAGTTTCCTACACCGGAAGATAAACCAGCATTGATGAGGTTCATGGGCATGATTCAGTATCTAGCAAAGTTCATTCCCAACTTATCAGATGTCAGTGCACCACTAAGAAAATTGCTTGAAGGTGACACAACATGGCACTGGGAAGAAAAGCAAAAAGAAAGTTTTGAACAGCTTTAAAGGCAGATAACTAATGCACCGACCTTGAAGTTCTATGATGTGAACAAACCTCTCACGCTGTCTGTGGATGCTAGCTCAGAAGGCATTGGAGCTGTAATATTGCAATATAAAAGGCCTGTGGCATATGGATCTCGAGCGTTAACGGACTGTCAGCGTAAATATGCACAGATCGAAAAATAGTTACTTGCCATTGTTTATGGGTGTGAAAAATTCCACCAATATGTGTATGGTAGAGAAGTCATGGTACAAAGTGATCACAAACCACTTGAGAATATATTCAAAAAGCCATTACATCAAGCACCGTCGAGATTGCAGAGGATGCTGCTTAGGCTCCAACGATATAATCTTAAGGTCACATACATGCCAGGAAAAAACATGCACATAGCTGACGCATTAAGTCGTGCTTATCTGAAAGAACAGAAGGAAGATCTCTTAGGAGAAGAGCTGGATGTAAACTACATCACGCCGCAGTTGCCAATCTCAGAGGAGAAACTACAAGTATTTAAAAGGGCAACAGCAGAAGATCCGGAGATGATAATGCTGAGAGACATCACAATGAATGGATGGCCAAATGAAAGATCATCAGTGGCAAAAGAAATGCAGCCATACTGCATAGACATTCTCTATTGGCAAGGCATGTCAAAGCAGATTGAAGATGTAGTGTCACAGTGTGCATTATGCAATGCAAACAAAAATAGCAATCCTAGAGAACCAATGATTCCTCACTCACTGCCAGGTCATCCATGGGCCAAGGTTGGATCAGATCTTTTTCATTATAATGGGGCTGAGTATCTGATCTGCGTAGATTATTACTCCAAGTATCCTGAAATCACCAAGCTTAGTGAAACAACAAGTAGAGGAGTAATAACGGCCATGAAATCAACATTTGCAAGACATGGAATTCCAGACATTCTCATGTCTGACAATGGACCACAATATGCAAGTGCAGAGTTCCAAGACTTCTCAGAAAAGTGGGAATTTCAACATGTAACATCAAGTCCAGGTTATGCTCAGTCAAATGGACAAGTGGAGAGGACTGTGCAAACGGTAAAAAACCTACTCAAGAAGGCACAAAAGGATGGAGATCCATATATAGCTCTTCTAGAATACCGCAACACACCCTTGGAAGATATCGGGTTATCTCCAGCACAACTGCTAATGAGACGCAGACTGAAGTCCAACTTACCAACATCCACTGCTCTACTGATTCCTGAAGGTCAGATCAATGTTAAAGACAAGCTGAGAGAAAGACAATGGAAACAGAAAAGCTATTACGACAGACAAACAAAACTGCTTCCTGATATACACGCAGGTGAGAAAGTCAGAATGCAGAGAGGGGCTGTCTGGCAACCAGCGATTGTTATGAACAGACATGAACAGCCCAGATCCTTTATTGTTCGAACAACTGAAGGAGGGATATACCGTCGGAACAGAAAACAAATACTGAAAACGGGAGAAAAATCATTTGCTACAAGCAACACAACTGAAACAGAACAGATAGACAACAATTGTACAGAGACTATGCTTGAGAAGCATGAGACAGCAGTCAACTCTGACACACATACAAACCAGTCAGATACAACAGCAGGTTTGTCTTCACACAAATATACTACACGATCTGGAAGACAAGTGAACATGCCTGCAAAATACAAGGACTGAATGTCATTGATTTGAGTCTGAATAGATAATTGCAAAATGTGTAATTTATCACTAATTTCCTAAGTTACCAGGTTAATACTAAGTTCAAGTAAGCTGCAGGTGTTAATACCTACAAAAAATAGAAACATGAGGCATTATTTGTGTAGTTAATTACCAGATTGTTTTATGCAAAAGTATCTTAAGAAAAGGGATGTAATGTATTCTAAAGGTTATGTTGTTTTACAGCACTGATGTAAATGCGCTAAGGCTTAACGTAATGTGGACATGCGCAAGAGGTAAAATAAAAAATATGGCAGCTTGAGTGAAGGTGCCAAACGCAGACACGGAATTGGTTTGATCATTCAAATTAAAATATAACACATCCAATGAGCGTTTAGCATTCCGCGCTGTTTGTGTGTGATTTTCTTTTTTCGATAACACAAAACATATCATATTCACATCAACTTCCCCATATCTGTAAATATACACTTTTTGTCAATGATAATTTCTATGTTGACTTAATCTAGCCTCCTAGAGCTTAATACTGGGAACTAAATTGATTTGTTTTTATATACCGCACTATGTTTATGGTACCGCAGCTCAAGGCTGGAGTTCTCATAGACTAGCTCCGCGAAAACCAATCAAATATGCACCTTGACAGAAGTCGAGTCGACAGAAGTCGAGTCTCAGGTTACTTTCATGGTTATGAGTAAGCTTCCACATTTTTGTCCAACGCGTTTATCTTCAATCCGAAACAAGTAATGTTTAAAGTAGCCAAATAAAAAAATAAAAAAAAACTATCATATGGTGTACAATTCACCCGCCAGAGTGGCTGGTCGATTGGGAAAAGTTACCCGCCAATGTGAAAATCTACCCGCATTTGGCAGGTGTTAATTTCCCACCCTGCACGATAGCAAGGAATAGATTATATAATATGCTGTTTTAACAGCATATTATACAATCTATTCCATTCTGTCTTAAAATTAATTTATTACTTAAAAATCTTAATTAAATTATGCAGCAATAATCTTACTGCACAAATAATAATACCATATCTACAACCATTACAAATGTAACTTCTGTATTCAAAATCTTCAAAGTTTGTAAGCATTAACTGTAACGTTACCAACATTTTTAAAGGTAAAAGCACAACATATTTCTTAATATAAGCTACAGCCTGTGGCATTTTGCAGCTCAACTTTACCAGCGCAACTTTCTGTCCCTCATCATCACTGGTGGCATGTTACTGCATAGCTGTCTGGCTCACTTCTTCACTGATGGGTCTGCTGCTAATATTTAACTGTGAGGTGTTGCTAAATATTTCAGTTAGTTTGCGACATTTTGCGGCTTCAGTATCAAATTTTCTCTCACCTTTTCAGCACCACCCTTTTCTTTCCGTTTATTGCCCGCGGCCGCATTATGCATTTGGTTTATTTCTAAGCTTCTATCTACCGTCTTTGCGGTTGGTTTCTTTCACCGCTTCCACTTCTTCTTCTTACTTGGCGGCCACGGCCAGTGCAGCTGGCATCCAACTTAAAGGTGCATTGCTGCCACCTACAGTACTGGAGTGTGAACAAGATTAGTGGGGGGAAAAAACTGGTGATGACTGCGTGTGTGGCGGGTGGCGGGCCGGAGTACCGTCCTAGAGTACTCCTTCCTGGAGTACCGGCCGTTCTGTGATTCTCCAGATCACACAGATGGCCAGTCCACCCCTGCACTGCAATCAACATCGTAATCAATCTTCCGCATCTACGAGATGGTAGGTAACATTGCATACAACTGTCCACCTCCAGCAAGGCGACTGACAGGAGCTGTTTTCAGTTTAGTTTTCATTGACAAAATGAAAACTATCTACTGAGCTGTCAAAGCTTGTCTTGCAATCTCACACACCCATAGATGAAAGCTACATATTAGCTCTTTCTCTGAGGTAAATCAACTTCTGGTTCTGGCACCGTACGGCAAAGCACCGCACAAGTTGGATTATTTCAACTCTTGCAACACACCCGCCGCACCGCATCCACATTTTGCTGGTTCCGGTAGATTTGCCGCAGCGGTGCGCATTGCTTCCTATTGAAATTAATGGACTTCCGCTGTAATGCAACCAGTTTGCCGGATCTGGTGTGAATCCAGCTTAAGGCTACATTGTGTGTTTCTGTATCTGTTCGACTAAACAGCATTTCACACACTGTTGCTGGCATCAAATGGTGTCATCCTCAGCCATGTCTTCAACAGATAGCGTTGTCCCCTTCACAGCCACCCATCCAAAGCAGGAATTCCCATCAAATGTGGCAGAGTTTGTCATAAATGAGTCATGGCTTGAGCCAGGGTAATTCGCGAAGACTTGGGTGATTTTACTAATAGGATTGCAAATGACTTGTATGTTGATTGAATGGGTTCCCTTGCGGTTGATGTATATCATTGCCAATCATTTATTATGAATAATTTGGGTAAATGTGTACACTAGATGTCTGCCTATTTTTTCACCTCTTTGAACACCACAATGATTACCCTCGTGTGGTAATATTTTCCTTCTAATTATGTATTTGTGTAGACGAACTGACCGAAGAGTCGGTTAATTAACCCGACTCGTGTTACTGAACCGGGAGAATCGAGTACCAGACGAGGAAGAACCGACTCACTCCTGTTTTTTGCCGAATGAGAATTAACAGCACGTTAGGTAGGCTACGGTTCACCAATTCACAACTCCCATTAGGCTAGGCGAGGGAATATTTCCATTATGAGCTTATAAATAATGAACATTACATCACCAAGTATTGATAAACTGTGTACGATATCGGCAACCTTAATGTGTTTAGTTGATGCAAGTATTCAGCAAAGTGTGAACAGTAATTTTTAGAATGTAGACTGTCACGAGAAGACCGCGCACCTCCGCACCAGGGTCCTGAACGAGATCGAAAGTAACCGTGCAACCGCTTGAGTCTAATGTAATCAAGCTGAATTGCAGAGACCGCGAACCAGGCTACTGAACGAGACCGAAAGTAAACGTGCAACTGCTCGAGTCTACTGTAATCAAGTTGAATTGCCGAGACCGCGAACCAGGCTAATGAAAGAGACCGAAACCATGTGCAACCGCTCGATTCTAATGTAATCAAGTTGAATTGCAGAGACCGCGAAACAGGCTACTGAACGAGACCGAAGGTAACCGTGCAACTGCTCAAGTCTAATGTAATCAAGCGGAATTGCCATGAACACAATCATCTATGCACAGAATGAAAAACTTGGTTAGTAACTCAAACTTGCAGAGAACCAAGACACCCACATTATCGATGGGGAAGTACATCACATACAACCTGTTGCAGGCTGCATGGTAGAGGCTGTCACAAGGAGAGGCTACTGAACGAGACCGTAACCGAGGGTACTGCATGAGTCTAATGTAATCACACGGGTGTCCCCTCCCCCCGCGGGCACAAAGTGACCAAATCTATTAACTCGGTACACCAACTATAACCGTCCGGTTGAACCGACTCGCGTAAAAGAGTCGGTTGTCCGATCACTATTATGTATTGCAATAATGGCAACTGTTGCATTTGTGTAGATGAGAGGAGCAATAAAGTGTATATGCACGTATACATTATAGCCAAGCATGCGCCCTTAAAATAGCATCTGAAAAACACACCACTGACTTTTCCTGGTCAGTGACAAAATTGTTTTCGGGAACTGCAAGATAGCACCAGGGAACTTTTGCGCCGGAAATGACTGGACTTCCGTTGTTACGCATATGCAATGATGGATTCTGTGTGATTTGGGCTTGATTTGGGCATAAAGCCCAAATCACACAGAATCTGTCATTGCATATGCGTAACAACGGAAGTCCAGTCATTTCCAATGAAGGAGTCCGCCAGTGATGCAAAGACGCATAGCGGAATGCGTTGGATTGCGGCTGCGGTGCATTCGGCGTGTTGCATGCACTGGATTTTTACTACCCGTGCGCTAAAACCAATGCGTTAATCAAACCTGATGTTGTGTCTAGCTAACACTTGCTAGCTTTTCAAAACGGTGACAAATTTGGTATAGCCAACACATATAGTTACTGACCTGCTAATTCAATGTCTTTCGAATTCCTCTTCCAAGCATTTTGTTTTTGATTGATGTATCTGTAGACATCTGCTGTTATATCAAAAATGTCAGGATACCTGGCGACCGCTCTTATAAGTTCCTCCTCCATTTTTACTTGCGCTGTGAAACACTAGACAATGCGTAAATGTGGCAAAGGGCTTTGCATCAAAACTATGCATATGCAACGCAACTAGCGGATTCTGTGTGATTTGGGCATAAGGCACAAGTCTGCAACACTGGGGTAAAAACTGGTATGTCTAAAACGTGACCATGTAAATATTACTGAATTATTTTTTGAAAGAATTACTGTCACAATACAGTGTGTACAGTTGACCTCGTGAGGACCCAAAAACAGAAAAATCCATGTTAACTAACCTTAACCTTAACCCTAACCTTAGTCCTAATCCTAACCTTATACTACCTCTTACCCTAGCCCTAGCTATTAACTTAACCTCACCCTAAACTTTACCTCAAAAACCTAAGATTGGTACCTAAATGTAACCTTCCCCTAATGCCTAACCTTAACCCTAAACCTAACCTATCATGCCTGAACATGGACAGTACCCTCAATTTTAACCCTAACCCTAATTGTAACCTTGGCATTAAACATAAACCCTAACTCATAAATTGACTTTGTCCTCACAGGGACCGGCAAAAGGTCTTAATATGGGCATTTCTTTCAAATATTACTATCCTTGTTTATTTATTTTATTTAACCAGGTAAGTTGACTAAGAACAATTTCTTATTTACAGCAACGACCTGGGAGCAATTAGGGTAAAGTGTCTTGCCCAAGGACACAACAACATTTGGCTCAGTCAAGAATCGAACTGGCAACCTTCTGACTACAAGTCTGACTCCCTACCCACTGAGCCATTGTGAAGACTCATAGTCCTAATCTGTTAAACCAAAACACACACACAGGCACAAACACACTCACAAACACACACATACACAAACACAATTATATTATTGACAAAATTCTGAATGAGACGTCATTTAAATGACAGATGCACCAAATGTGTAGTTTCCCACCAACCTACAGCAGGTCTTGGGGAGGGAGGGGTTATACGTTACCCACCCCCAGCAGATGTTTTTCTAAGGCAGGTTCCACTGCTCTGTTTATTTTATGCTGCTCCATCATTCCACTGAGGTCAAAGGCCATGCGGCACTGAGAGGAGAAAATGAGAGAGTGAGAATGAAGGCAGGAGGAGAAATACAGAATGAGAGAGTGAGAATGAAGGAAGAAAACGAGGTAATGACAGAGTGAGAATGGTGGAGGAGAAGGAGAGAATAACAGAGGAGAAGAAGCAATCATACAGAGAATGACAAGAATAGGAAGGACAGAACGGGAAAGAATGAGAACAGGAGAGACCAGGATAGAAATAGAGAATGATAAAATTACAGAATTAGAGAATGGAAGAGATAGAAATAGAGAGTGAGATAATGACTTGTGGGTCAAAGGTTAGACGCACTAATAGGCAAGCAGTGCTGGGAGTCATGCTTCTGCTCAGCCAGTCACAGAGTCAGTCCACAAAACAGGGTTAAACTTTAAACCCACTGGAAAAATTCCTTCACACCCACAACACATTTGGTATGCTGGCCAAACAAAGTGTACCTGATTATGGAGTTTACATTTTGTATATTTACTCCCTCTGTCTAGGAGTAGGCTGCTTTTAAAGTTTTCTTTTAAAGTTTTACAGAAAAGCAAAGAGAGAATCAAAAGGCAGTAGGTAGGCTGATGTAGAACCCTTGATATTTGATTATATTAAGATGTAAATCAGTCTTTGTTTCCTGTTATTTATAACAGTATTAGATAGAGGCAGAACAGGTGAATCGTGCAAAGGTAATATGTGCGTAAACTGTACAAGTGATGTGTGATTGTTCCAAATGCATTTACACATATGTGTTGTTGAGTCATGGAATTCTTTGTACTCATCCATGAGCATCTGCACTGGCAAGTGTTAAAACAGAACTTGGTTCTATTTTAAATCCACCTCTACCTTCTACACATTGGTTTTCACAAGCATACTGTACATACTCCACATACTGTAGGTCGTTGAAAGAAGAACAAAGAAGGATTTTTCAAAGAAAACAAACAAAACTTCAATCCAGAGTAGAAAATATTATTATTTATTACTGAGTAAACAAGCCACAAATATGTGTGTATTTCAGGTAAAACACAACAAGCCACTGTGTATCACAAGTCAATTTGCTAACAACAGAAAGCTCTTTAATGTCCATGAATTTTTCATGCATGTTTGAGTGTTTTGTGAGTGCTATTCAGTTTTGACTGGAGAGAAAGGTGGTTGTGTTGTGAAGACATTATAAAATGGTCTGATAAGTAGACTAGAATACTGGCCAACGTAGTGGAGGCTGACAGGCTATGTGACAGTTTCTAAATGCTGTGTTTGTGCTCCATGCTGCATTGGACTTCTAGCTGTGTTGAGAATGTACAGACCCTACCTCAGCAGACTGCATGCAGA
>JACXGM010003537.1:11410-32205 GCA_016801145.1 Umbra pygmaea
CACACACACACACTCACACACTCACACACAAACACACACACACACCACACACACACACACACACACACACCACACACACACACACACACACTCACACACACACACACAAAATTTTAACCCTAATCTTAACTTCTAACACTAACCTTTCCACAAGTGAAGGAAACGCGCTGTACATATGCCTAGGTACAGGTGCATTTGCTATTTAAACGACGCCGGCGCCGGATGGGAAAATGACATCTGCGTCGGTCTTAAACTGCGTTCAGGCTTTGCGCTGCATTGCACCGGGTGCAAGATAGGGCTCAAAGCCTCTTCTGTAACATGACTGTTCTGTAACATTATGGGCCCTATCTTGCACCCAGCGCAATTTACTTTTTACACTGAAGCAAGTATCATTCCTATTTTGCACCCGACGCACAAGGGACTTTTCCTCCACAAACGTGCGTCGGTAAATTAGGGAATGAACTTGCACTCCTGGGGGCGGTTCAGCGAAAAGAAGAGGCATGTCTCGGCGAAACGTTCCCTGGTGCTATTTTGCAGTTTCAGAAAACAATTCCACCACAGACCAGGAAAAACCTAGTTAAAAGACAGTGGCGTGTTATTTAGATGCTATTTTAAGGGCGCATGCTTGGCAGTAATAGTGTGTGCACAATGCATATACACTTTGCTCCTCTCATCTACACAGACTCATCTTTTGCAACCCATACATAATTACAAGGAAAAATATTACCACCAGAAGAAAATGATTGTGCTGTCCAGATGTGAAAAGTCTAGTGTACACATTTACCCAAATTATTCAGGCTGAAATATTCACACTGATATACATCAACCACAAAGGAAACCATTCAATCAACCTACAAGTCATTTGCGATGCTATAGAGGACTTGCCACTTAACCCAAATGCCCCAGCAACAGAATGGGAGAGGAGAGCTTATTTGACAGAAGTGCTGCTACATCATCAAGTGAGGTTAATGTTAGTTAACAATGTAATGTTAGACTACATTGCAAAAATATCACTATACATTCATAACCTCGTGATCATAGATTGTATATATCACTGGAAATAACCATGTGTGACGATTGTGAAGATCTGATTTGGGCCATCGAATTTGCAGTTACGGGCAGAGACCGCTTGGTTGTGGATGTGATGATTTTAGACGAGAGGGAGGATTAATCTAGCTAGCTAACTGATATTAATTGGGATACTAACGAAAAACAGTATAAAAAAAGGAAAAACAAAATGTAACATTACTTACCGGAAAAAGTGAAGTCCTTTGAGTGTCTTGTCGTACAACCGAATGCCATAACCACGCCCTAAACTCTCCTTTGCTTTATCGACGATTAAAAAAATCTACGAGACCATAATTAAAAAAATGAACATCATGATAAGTTGCAGAAGGCTTAAATGTAGCGATGGAGACCATATACTCATTATGAAATATTTACTAAGGTAATAAATCAGGTATATTATGTTTCATTCTCATAGACTATTACAGAAACCGAGCTCGTTTGCAACCAGACGTATTGCCCATAGCTGGAATTTAGATAAAATGCAGGTTTAAGGCATTTCCACATTTGTGTCACTTCACCCTGTGCTCGTGATTCAGTGAGAGTGAGCCCAAAACTTCGGAAAATATGTCTTTGTGACATTTCTTCATTTACATAAAAAAAAAGAAAAATCTATATTAATCCGCCGTTATAATAGCAATCCGCCATGTAACAAGCGCGCCTGCTCTTAAAGGAAATGTGAGATTACGCTTTGACTGGTTCATTGCATGTTGCATTGTGCCGGAAGTCATTCATTGTCAATGCAGAGATCCGCAAGGATCCGTTTGCCTTGCGAGCTTGCAATGCAGTGCGCTCTGTGTGTCGCATACGTTCAAATTCTTCAACGTGTGCGTTGCGACCCTGTGCCGTTGTACAACCAGAAATTAAAGTTCCCACTGGAACGAGTAGCACAACACGAGAGTAATAGTCTTACTTTGCTGAGACAATTGGGCTTCAAGTCCGCACTATGCGGATGCATATATTCGGTAAAAAATAACATGCACTAAAATCTGACGTGTTCAGTGGACATCCGGCCTTAGACTTTAGGTTTTTGTTGGTCAATGGTGCGACCACATTCTGATGTCTTAAGATAGCAATACACCCAGAATTATCCTGAACACACCTCCCTGTTAGACCAGCACTCCAATGGGCGCAAATATGGGCGCAGGTGCATTTGCTATTTAAACAATGTGGGCACCTGACGGGAAATTGACAACTGCGTCGGTCTTAAACTAGCAAAGACACTTGCGTTCAGACTTTGCGCTGCGTGGCGCCGGGTGCAAGATAGGGCCCTATTTTAACGATCTAAAGCGCATGGCGCAAGTGCGCTTTGGGCATGTTCAAATCAACTTTTGCTAGTTCGGCGGGATGTCCACTGGACACGTCAGATTTTAGCACACGTTACTTTTTACCGGATATATGTGTCCGCATATTGTGGACTTGAAGCACATTTGCTTCCACAAGGCAAGACCGTTACTATCGTGTTGTGCTACTCGTTCAATAGGGAACTTAAACTTCCGGTTGTTCAACGGCACAGTGTCGCAACGCAAAAGTTGGATAATTTGAACGTATGTGACACACAGAGCGCACCGTATCGCAAGACCGCAAGGCAAATGGATCCTTGCGGATTGCTCCATTGACAAAGAATGACTTCCGGCGCAACGCATTAGACGTATCCAGTGGACATCCCGCCTTTGACGGCGGATTTGCACCGTAATATTTTATTTGTAATCCTTTGCATGTTCGTGTGCTGCTGCGCTTCCTTGTGTGTGTGAAACAAGCAGAGTGTGCACGCTTTGCGCCTATGCCATAGGTGCATTTAACTAATTTGCTCTTAAAATATTGTTCTATATATTCTATATATTCCCAATAGAACGAGTAGCACAACACGATAATAACGGTCTTGCCTTGCGGAAGCACATGTGCATCAAATATCCGGTAAAAAGTAACGTGCACTAAAATCTGACGTGTCCAGTGGACATCCCGCCTTAAGCTGAATTCACACCAGACACGGCAAAAAATCCCCGTACGGCATCATAATGCAGACACACATGTACACTGCAATCAACATCGTAATCAATCTTCCGCATCTACGAGATAGTAGGCAACATTGCATACAACTGTCCACCTCCAGCAAGGCGACTGACAGGAGCTGTTTTCAGTTTAGTATTAATTGACAATACGAAAACTATCTACTGAGCTGTAAAAGCTTGTCTTGCAAGGTCTAAAATCTTAATTAGCTTTTTCTATTAAGCAGTGTTTTAATATAGTTTTAGCATAGATCATTCAGACATTTAATTTTGAGTTTTTGGATGTAGGTACTGTATACTATATGTCGAAATATAGTAACTATATTTAGAGATATTTTTCTAGTCCTGATTTTCTCATGTCTTTTAAGGTGGCATATGGCGTAGTGGGGAAGATTGTTGGGCCAACAAACACGTTTGTTGCATGCTCTACATATTTGTTTTAAATGTATGTGAAATACACCAAATTAATATGAGAACTATATGGGAACCCAAGTAAAAACAGGAAGTGCGTAGAGACACTTTAATAGGATGTAATGATATTGTGCTGTCTGAGGCAACACAGTCAAATGTAAAGAGGTTAGCCAAGTTCCTCAACAACAACCCCTTTCTGCTATTATGAGGTCAGCAAAGTCAGAGGAAGTCAGCTGGAGGAATCAGAAAGAAGAATATGAAACAGGAGTAAAAAGCACTAACATACGCCTTTAGTGCCATCGGCCCCGCCCTTTGTCGGCTGCTGGTGTCGAGGTTAAATCCCTAGTGTTGGAAGGCAGGCCTGGGGTCAGGGCTTAGTTAGAGAAGGGCTTCAGCAGGCAGCAGCATTTTTTCTAATGTGTGTGTGTGCATGTGCGTGTGTGTAGTGAAGAGAGAGAGACCTCCACAGCCCACTCTCTGCTCTTTGACTCCATTGGCCTTATAAGGCACCGAGTGCCATGGCAACCAGAGGGCTTGAATAGCAGTGTCAAATCCCTGAGCACACAGACACACACTCTCCTACTCACTCACTGGGCAAATGAAGGGAGGGAGGGAGAGAGAGAGGCAGGGAGAGAGAGAGAGAGAGAGAGAGAGAGAGAGAGAGAGAGAGAGAGAGAGAGAGAGAGAGAGAGAGAGAGAGAGAGAAGCGCAGCAGAAGACCTATTAGGCTGCTCTCCACAGAAGCAGCTAGCTTTGGCTATCGACTGTGATCCTGTTTTTCCTCTGCTGGTTTGCCTAATTTATTTGAGCCAAGGCCAGTCGAGAGGAGGCAGAAGGGGAGAAAACAATAAATAACTGCAATTGTACACCGTGACTTCACTTACGGGAATGCAGAGAGGCCTGAAGTCGTTACTGCTGGATGGACAAGCACTGACAAAACAAGGCAGCGAGACAGAGAGAGAAGAGAGAGGTTGAATGGAGGCTCGCTAAGAGGATTCTAAAGACTAAAACAGAGGGTTTCCCTCCTTTTTTCAACTCTTGTGTGTTTCCACTTTGTTTTTCCTGGTCGTTTGAACTTTTGAAGCCACATATTTCTAAGAGCAGAAGAGGAACCAGAAACAGACGCTGATTCACAACAAGGAACAGAGACGTCACTGCACTTTGAACTTTTACAGACTGGCAGGACCAGCGGGAGTCGTGCCTGTTTATCATCATTAGTGTTTAAAACAGGGAGACCTTCGATACACTCTAGTCGTTCTCCAGATTGGTTTATTGTCTCTTGAGTTTTGACCGTCTATGAGGACAGAATAGTTCGCTCAAGCTAGTGAAAACAAAAGTAATGTTTATACAATTACGCTGAGGTGACAGTGTACATGCTGTGAAGACAACATTATTTTGGCATTGAGTCTTCTAGCCACAGACCAAACATGAAGTAACTCAACCTTCAATGAAGGTTAAATGGCAGCATTCCATTTTCCAAGATTCTCTGAATATCTTCTTGTCACAAATTCAACCTACTAGTCCATTTTTAGTTCTCGTGTTTCTAACCACCAAGTTAAAATGGAGCTGCTGCCTGTCAGATTGATAGATAACACACAGCAAGGAACTGGTCCAACTAGTTTGTAAGTAGGGTAAAGTAGGTTGGGCAGTTTGAAGGAGAGCTGTGCTTTTCTTACTGCTCTGCTATACCAGGAGAAAAGAGGACAGACGAGAGGTATTTCGCTGCCTCTTGAGAGGGGCTCTTTTAAACCACACCTCAATGCAGAATTGGTAGTTGTTTTTTCTTAATCCAAGGAGGAGAGAGTCTGACTGTAATTTATTGTTTCCTGTGAAAAAGTAGGCTGCACCCTTTTCTCCCTTCTGAACTCTGAACTGCTCGTGTCAGAACGTTTCAGGAGTTGTCATTGACTCGGTCAGGGTCACCGAAAAAACAGAGGCATAACGAAGAAAAAGAGAGCAAGAGATCAGAGGACAGTCACGCTGGAGAAATAAAGCAACCATACAGACCTTTGGGTCATTTGGTGGAAACAGAAAAGGAAAGGAGTTCAACAGAAGGAGATTGAAACACATGCAGTTTCACTTGTTTATAACTTTTCACAACTCTGCTATTTTAGCTGGAAGCTGACTTAAAACAAAAAGCTCTTTAGGATGGTCGGGAACTAAAGTATTGTGGAGGACGATTTCCAGGGAAAAGAGTTGACCACTTGGTGAGTGAGCAGAGTGTGTCAAACACTGTGTCAAGGCGTGTGTGTCTCAAGCGTGTGGCCCAGATATGGCCATGGTGAGCGGGGGATGGGGAAACCCTAATGGGGAAACCAATGGACTGGGTGGGGATAAAGCTTACCTGCGTGGGGACGAGGAAGAGGGCTCCCCACAGGCTGCGAGCGATGTGGAGGTGGGGGACGAGGACAAGGTGTGTGTGGTGGACTGTGTGGTGTGTGGGGACAAGTCCAGTGGGAAGCACTACGGCGTGTTCACCTGCGAGGGCTGCAAGAGCTTCTTTAAGAGGAGCATCAGAAGAAATCTGAACTACTCCTGCAGGTAGGTGAAGTTGATCCTGACAAACTTAAGAAAATATGTTCTGGGGCAAAGTACAAGAAAAACATAAATAAATGCCCTAGGCTCCTGGTCAGAGACTACTGTTACGGATCCCCACAGTTTCTGCTGTTGGTGTTAATATCAACATGTTTAGACCCTGTTGTCTGTAGGTCATATTTTCTCTGCTCTGATGCAGCTTAGTCTTTTATATTCATTTACACATGGTAACACATTTTTATTAGAACAACATAAAAGTTTACAGTAAAGCATATATATATATATATATATATATATATATATATATATATATATATATATATATATATAATGGGCCAAAGTATCACATTCCTCAAGAATATTTCCCAGCCCTACTTTAACACTCTCCTAAAGAATATCATATGCATTACCTTTTCACAAGGCTGAAGAGTATCTTACGGCATTATTTAATAACACTCCGGAAAAATATCTTACAGTGTTACCATATCACACTGTTCAGGAATGTAAGCCTTTGTTTAATGTTTACTATGGGCTATTTTCAATCAAAACGGCCAAACGTATTTCCGGGTCTCAGGGACAAGCCAATATTTGTCTTGTGCAAGACTGGATGTTTAGATTCATGGAGCAAAAGTGTTTACACGGTGGAAAAAGGGGCTCAAATGCACAATATGCTGCTTTGAAAGAGTGGTGTTTACTTAGGTTACCAGTTCATATTGAATATACCCATTTACTAGGCTGTCTCATCGTCTGTCTGGCCAATGTCCATATATCTATCACTGTGTTCACATTAGTTCCAAAACTCTCAATCGGTTTCTTAAATTTGAACTCTAATTGGGAAAGGTTACACACCTGCCTTGGTAGAGTAACATACAGCATTTATATGTCTGTAGCATATACATATGTTTCAGCCATGGCTCCGTTAACACAGCAGAAAAACAGTATTGTTTCACGCTGCTTAAGGTCACCATGTGACCATGCTTTACAATGTTAGAAGGTCAACATTCCTGTTAGAAGAACAGCCAATTACTTTTTTCTGTCCTTGCAAAAAAGCCCAAAGACTAATGACAGTGAGGATACTTCTATGTGGGTTACGTACAGGACATTGATGGGCAAGGTCTTTATTATGTTTAGTGGGATTGCTTTTTTATCAGCTACTAGGCCCATATGGTTGAGGTGCGTAATGGGAAGGGCCTTTAAAATGGTAGCCAATTTCCCGCCTTCAAAGTCATGCAACAAGGTTGTGAAGAGATTTACAAAGGTCATTGCTTTAATAGCCTCAAACCGTTCACGGCACACAGCGTAGAGGTCAATGAGGGCAAGTGATAGAAATAGGCTTAGCACGAGACCAATAATATAAACAGAATCTCATTGTGATATTATGTGATATGGCCTTCATTCTCTATTCAACCTTCTGTTGTGCAGGTCAAATCGAGAATGCCAGATAGACCAACATCACCGCAACCAGTGCCAGTACTGCAGGCTAAAGAAATGCTTCCGTGTTGGCATGCGCAAAGAAGGTAACTATCCTATCTCACCTGTTGCACAATATCTCTACCACTCAGAATATTCCTTAAGCAGATGCAGAGACACTGCCAAGCTAAATATTCCATAACTGACAGCAGCAAATGATTGTTAGTCAACAACATGCCCCTGCCATCATAAACAGAGGGGAAATGTCACAACTGTATATTTACCGGTACATATTTACACTGTAAACAACAGCAACCTTAATTTAAAAAAAGAAAAATAATATATTTTTTTACATGGTGTTTAGGGGTGATGAGAACTGTCTCAATATTAGGTGTATTATTTGAATTCAGACATAGTCCCATATCTAGCTATAATAACTGTACATCCACTAACTCTGCCCTAAGTTCTTATCTGCCCTAAGCTACCTACTCTGACTTTTTCACTACGTATGCTTCAGGCCATGGTGCCGGAGGCATATGCCAGGCAGTATGTGGTTGGAGAAACCCAGCACGCCTCATCTAGCTGCCATACTGTATGTGTTCTGCATTGATCTGGCACTAGCTCAGTGCTATATGCAGCAGGGTTATTCATGCATGGGGTCTGATTGACCAAACGACTACACTGACGCAGCCAGGCAACAGTGTTTCCACATTACCTGGAAAGTCTCGGATTACCTTTGCCGGGTGACAGGTCATCCTTCCCCAGGACAAGTAGAGGTCTACTTTAATGGATCACTGTTGTGTGTCGTCAATACCATTACAGTAACGAGTCAGCTAAAAAAGACAGACCGGCAAAAAGGAAAATGGTTAACCAAGAAAAAACTTTCACAGCTAACCAAGACAAAAAGTTTACAGATGTTCACTGCGACTGTGACTAAAAGAAACCCAATGTTCAACTAACCGTTCAGCAAACCTGAAAATTAGGCAAAACAGTAGCCCAAACTTATTTTAAAGGTTTGGTTCAGGATTTATTTCTTAACATAACAGAAAGAGATCACTGGAATGTTTTATCATTGTATACATTTGTAACTTCAATATATTACCTTTGCATTTTAAATGTAATATTGTTTGTAGACATACACACTCAGGTGTACATCGATATGTGTTCTATATTATGTGTGTTGCATTGATGTGCATTGGTTATCAGTTATAATCATGTTTTGGTTGAATTTACTGTATGTGGATTCTAGATGATTTTAACCAACGTGATCTCACAGAATTCCGCGAAATTAACGCGGACCCTTGACTTCAAAATCCGTGGCAGTTTCAAAGAATCGCATAAAATTCTGTGAAATAAACACGGACCCTTAACTTCAAAATCCGTTGCAGTTTCACAGAATCGCATGAAGACGTAGCTGAGTGTAAATAGTGTAGATTTTGCAGGTTGGTTGCGAGTTTTACCAGAGGTTGCGAGTTTTACCAGAGGTTGCGAGTTCAAATCCAGGTGGACTCTTTGCATGTATTTTGTTTTCTGCACGATGCAGACATGTTGCAAATGTGCTTTATTATAATTTTTTTCCTCACTGTTACCATGTTTCCAAACAATACATTACAAAGTAAAACATGTTACATGTTAACAGCAAGGTTTCTGAATGGTTAAGGTTAGGGTATAAGGGTTTGGGTAAGGCTTAGATCGAGTTAACAGCAAGGTTTCTGAGTGGTTAAGGTTAGGGTAAGGGTTTGGGTAAGGCTTAGATCGAGTTAACAGCAAGGTCTCACTGAATTCTGTGAAATGAACACGGCATCACTTCCATGAAATTCTCTGCGCTTCCGTGAAACTGCCACAGATTTTGAAGTTAAGGGTCCATGTTAATTTCATGGAATTTTCTGCCAATCTGTGAAACTGCCACGGATTTTGGTCCATGTTCATTTCACAGAATATTGTGAGATCAGGTTGATTTTAACTGTGATTTCTCTTCAGCAAGATTTGAAATGTATCTGCTGCACTACCAGAGTACTAAATATGATGTATTCCCTATGCATTGGAATCCTTGAATTATAATTTAAACTTTAGTCTATATAGTCCAATGTTGCAGTGTACCATGTGGATATTAAGAAAGAAATAATAAAGGACACATAAATTTAGATTTAGCTATCATCATTTGCAAAAAGAACACAACCTAGAGAGCAGTTAGAAATAAAATGGATTACAAAATGTGTCTGGGGAATGTACAGTACTACTTAAACAATCCTACTCTCCCTCAAAACCCAAATGCTATGCCTAGTGCTGAACGCTAGCTTGCCAGCATGTTTTGCATCATATTTTTTAGCATCTACAAAACTCTTCTCTCCCCTTCTTCTCCACTCTTTCCTCTCTCTTCCCTCCAGCAGTCCAGCGTGGACGCATCCCTCCATCCCACTCAGGCATCAGTCCCACCTCTTTGGTTGGTGGAGGCGGCGGTACTGGGGCTGGACCAGTAGGGGGTGACTTCTTCAATGGCCAGCCTGTTTCAGAGCTAATTTCCCAGCTGCTCCGTGCCGAGCCTTACCCCAGCAGCCGCTACGGCCCTCAGTATGGCCAGCAGCAGATGCAGGGTGCTGGAGGAGGTTCCGTCATGGGCATCGACAACATCTGTGAGATGGCGGCACGTCTCCTTTTCAGCACCATCGAATGGGCCAGGAACATCCCCTACTTCCCGGAGCTTCCTGTCTCGGAGCAGGTGGCGCTGCTGAGGCTGAGCTGGAGCGAGCTGTTTATACTGAACGCAGCCCAGTCCGCCCTGCCCCTCCACATGGCCCCTCTGCTCGCCGCCGCCGGCTTTCACTCCTCGCCCATGTCGGCAGAGCGCGTGGTGTCCTTCATGGACCAGGTCAGACTGTTCCAGGACCAGGTGGAGAAGCTGACCAGGCTCCAGGTTGACTCAGCGGAGTACAGCTGTCTCAAGGCCATCGCTCTCTTCTCTCCAGGTCAGTGGACTATTCGGTAGTCAGTTTATGTCACAAACCAAAACCCTGATATGAGGAATACGGCCATTCTGGTTATAATGTTCACTGGCTAAGTGCTTTTTTTTTTACCATATCACTCTACTTTAAATATTTGTATATTGTGGCAGACCGCTCTTCAAAATCGGAATACAAATGTTGACTTGAGTCATAGGAAGGATTATGTTTCACCGACATTCCGAATTAAGGGAGGGACATTTTGAGAAAGTGGGATACAGAACAGTCAGAGTGAGTGTGCCTTTTACTCCCAGGAAACCCATGACTAATATTCAAATCAAGACAAAATGAGTCATGCCGATTTAAAGGTTAGTCAGTAGGTCAATATTTCTCCCAGGAACAGTGTTTTAAAACATTATATCTCTGTCCATGTGACACATATTGACTACACCTCTGCAGTAGCACAGCCGACCTTTGAATCAACATGTCTGGTTGATGTCAGGATGAGGAAGATTGCATTATAGTCTCTTCATTTAGCGTAGCTCCAGCCTGTTCTGAACCGTGCTACACGTGTGACTGACCTTAAATCCATGCTTACGCCTGTCTTTGTATCCTGTCTTGTCCTGTTTAGATGCGTGTGGTTTGACAGACCCGGCTCACGTGGAGTCGCTGCAGGAGAAAGCCCAGGTGGCTCTGACGGAGTACGAAAGAATGCAGTACCCCGGTCAGCCGCAGCGCTTCGGTCGTCTGCTCCTCCGTCTGCCCGCCCTCAGGGCTGTGCCCGCTAACCTCATCTCCCAGCTGTTCTTTATGCGTCTGGTGGGCAAGACGCCCATCGAGACCCTGATCAGGGACATGCAGCTGTCGGGAAGCTCCATTAGCTGGCCCTACGTCCCTGGGCAGTGAGGAGCAGCAGCCTGGCTGGAACCTAGAATGAGCTATAGGAGGATTAGCCAGTGATGTCATACCATTAGAAATTAAGGAAGTGGCAGGCGAGTACTGCTACCCACAGAGACACTGAAAAACATCAGTGGCTGGTACAGGAACAGAAATAATTGAACAGTTTAGCTAAGTTATGACCTGTCTAGTTCTTCTCTACCTCATTCTTGTCCACAGAACAAGGCTCTGAAAACACAGACTGTAACTGAAGGCCCTGTGCCACTACTACCTCCATCCGCATTACCCCCCCATTGAGACTGTCTCACCCCAGGCTCTGTGTCCCTCTCTGGCTGCTCCCTGTAGCTGCACTGCATTGGGGCTCCCTACAGTGATTAGGGGGCCATTTAGTTTCATGTCACATACTTTCATTGTATACTATTCACTTCGGAGCCCTCTATTTATGTCAACTTTTGGGTATTGATTAACATTCTGTACGTGATGAGCTTCTGGTATTAAAATTAGTGTGTATACATTTTGTATATGTGGTTATGTTTAATCTTTAAATGCTATGCAAATAGAGGGCTCTGGACATCTCAATTGTATATTTAGTGATGGCATAAATGCTACAGTACATGTGGTGCCAACTCAGGCAAAAGCCATCAGAGGTGAATGTATGATAGATCACCCCTCAAAAACATCCTGAGCCACCAGTCTCATACATTATTACCTCAAGTTTTATACCAATGACAAAGATTGTATAATGGATGGCCTGATCACTGATTCCATGTGCAGATGACAAAAACAAAGTGATCAAATCATTCTGTACATCAGTAATCTGTTCCCATGTGTTCCTATGATACACATAGTGGCAGTATGTGGTTATCTCAATGTTATCAAGGTATGGAATTATTTTCAAATACAATGAAAAAAAGTATTGAATTTACATAAAATATCATGTACATCGGTTGCACACATTATAGTTATGTTTAGTCAACATGATTCATTTCTATTCAATATATTTTATTAATAACTATTAATAGGTGCAACCGATTTTTTTTAAATGTAAATTCAACAGCCTTTTTCTGTGTACCATCTTTCTTTGCGCTTAGTTCTGGTCAAATTGTATTGCGCAAATCATATTTTATATTTTTCTACAACTATGTTTCAACCTCCCAGCGATCCGTTCTGAACCTAGTTCCCTAGTCCTGGACTAAGGTGTTACTTTGGATCCGGTTTTTAACCTGATCATCATAAATCCTAACTACAGTTATTGAGCCCTTTAAGGACTTAAAGGCATGCTGTGTTTTGACAGTAACACTATCGTGAAGTGTATAAGGGTATTTGCTTAACATAATTTGAGCAATATAGCTATGGCCTGCAATATGATGTGACTGTGCTCTTTTAGCCAAATGACTTACAGTACTTGAAATAGCAAGGATATGACGAGTTAAAAAAGGTATTGCTGAAGCATTTTTTATTCCAATTTCTTCATTGTGAATGAAAAAAAAACAGTTAACACTCTCCAAGCTGACATATGAAAATCAAATTATTTGTTTTACTCTTATTGGATTTTTACTAGCGACTTTATTGTGTACTTTTACATAAGTATTGTGTATTGATGATCATGTCAACTCAAAATGTAAAAAAAAACATAATATTGCGGACCGTGGTTATTTTTGCAATTACTAGAAATAAAAGTATAAGTAACCCTGTTTTGATGTGGAATATTTTTTTAAATGGAGACAGTAACATGATATGTTATCTTTACCAGCAGCAGATATTGTAACGGTACACAAATACACCCAGTGTTAGGTTCCACAGTATGGTTACAAAAAATGTTCATTCCAAACAAAAGTTTAACTTTAATTAAATCTCAGAATCGTCCCACCAGGTAGAATCTTGATAGCACCCTACAATATTTGTTGTCCATATCATGTATATAAGTTGAATTTCATTACAGCACTATCCATTAACCATGTAACCTTATGAAGACCATAAGATGATATCTCTTTTTCTCTAGTTCCTAACTTTCCCTCAACAACACAACATGATCAGTGACTTGTAATACATTATAAATTACTAAAATAACTTACATACTGTACATGGCCATATTTACTACTAAAATAAAAGACTGTCATTCTTGGTGTTGTGTCTCAAAGAGATAAAGGTAGCAAAAGCAAAGAGCTACGTGTACTGTATATTCCCCATACTTTCACTATCCCTCTCTGTTCCATGTTGCTGTTTCATGTGATGACATGCCCTTAACATAAATCAATGAATCTGAACTACCATGAAAGATTATTTCCCACAGCAAAAATCAATTACAAAAAAACAAAAACTCTATGTTGCCCAGCAATATTGATGATGCTAATATTTAATATTACAATGACTTACAATGACTGATGCATATTTTCTGAAAATGCTTATGATTCTATATATAGTAGATGATCAGAATATGGTGATCAAGTCTGATATGGACATCAAGCCTTGCCTATGGACATGGGCAAACCAGTCTACTGAACACACACCGAATCTTTTGGGTGATTCATTAAAAGCCAGGGTGCCAGGGTGATGTAAAATGTATATTTGAATACAGGTATATATTGCTTCATATGTTTCTATTGCACATATTGCTAAAATTATGACAACTGTTTTGTCAATTAAACATGATTAAATGGGCAAACCAGTCTACTGAACATAACATTTTCTGACTGCATAGCCCCCTCTATTGGGATGGCATAGGAGGTACACAATATTGTGTATTTAATGAGAACTACTACAAAATAAAAGTTGTTACATTGTGTTTCAGTTTATGTTCTCGTTCCATATACAACAAGGGAGTTCTACTCAGCTGAGCTAATGACCAATATAGTCAGTTGTGACCAATTCAGTGCATGGTGCACCTTACAGAAACATACATTAAATAATTTTTACAGAATTTCCAAATATTGAGAAGGCAGACTTAATGAAAAATAATGCCTCTTGCAAGTAAAAACACAGAATCCAAATTATTGAAGTGACAGTTGTGTTAAAAGTAGCTAGAAATCACAATTCAGGCCTCATATTCAATAGGCTACTAGCTTAATTGAAAGGTGTGATTAGAAGTTCACACCTTTCTCTTTTAGTGACCACGTTACAACATGTACAAACTGTTTTAGTAGTTTAGTTTTATTTATTTAGATGGCACAATGAGTCCCTACACTTTGCAGTGCTTTTTTTTCCATCAGAAGAAGAATTGCAATGAAGACATGACCAGTTGTTCTTCCAGTGTTTGTCAATGGGCATGCACCAGTCCATTTTTATTAAAATTAAAGATTTTAAGCTAAGCTTTAATGACTATCAAAGCACTGCAAAGTGTAGCGCATAATGTTAAGTCATGTTTTGTATTTAAATAATATAAAAAAATATATTTTTTACAGAGTTTTAAAGCTGTAAGACTAGGTTCTTTGTAACTGCTCAAAAATCTACAAATAACAACTTAAATCTTTAAATACTATACATGCTTATCTAGATCACATTTGTTTTGAGCAAACGTGGGCAAGGGCTTAAAACATGGAACCTGGCTTAAGCCTATGAGGCAACTGGTCAAAAATGGCGGGTAAAGAAAAATGTGTCCATTTACAATTTCATTGCACGATAACCAACAATTATGTAAACTTTCAATGGTCTTCACCTTATTTTATTTGGTCAGTTGACAGAGAAACCATGCTGGAGAATCACTTCACTAGATTTTTACATGATCAATAATTGTTTTGCCTATATATGTAAAACTATTAGGGTCCCTTATGGTATTGTACACAAGCCTTTTCCAACAGGAGCATACTGCTTTCACCCAGATATGAGAAGTGTAAAAAGGGTGCGTTTCAACGATCTGTGGTTATAAAGATAAGACAGGTCCCAAAAAAGATATCCAATTACAACATTGTATCACTGCCACAACTCCCAACAGGCTGGAGAAATCTGAAGGTCAGGACATAAGTCTTCTGAAATAGCCTACTAAGCTTTTTTCCCCCACTGTGTAACAGTGAAGTCAGTCATATCAGTATGTGGGAGAAAACGTTCCCTTACTATAACCTCAGTTTAGCTTGCAGAGCCACCAGAAGGATCATTAGGGTGCGATGGAAAGGGAGATCGTTCTCTAGAGTCAAGGACAGGCCTCGGGTCACTGATGCAATCGCAATTTGATGCATTGACTAATTAGCCTCCTCGTACATTATTGAACTTTTTGTCTACTTAACATACAAGGAATGTGCATAATTGTAAGAGATTGGAATTAGAGACATTTATTTTTTTCATGGCAATCAATACATTTGAGACGCTATGCATTTTTACAAGGGTTCGGTTTTACTTTTGTTGCTCGTTACAAAAATATGAAAAGAAATACATTTATATACAAATAGGGAACTCAAAATATATGTAAAAATACTTTTCTTTATAAAACTCATCAGTTGATCATAAAAAAAGGAATAACTAAGTAAATCATTTTCTAAAGAAAGCCAAGAAGCATTGCTTTTTAAAGGGAGTAGATTAGTAGAGCAGTGACAACACATTCATTAACATAAAATCAAAACAGAATTGAGCTCAATGACATGTACGCTGTGATGTACAGAGTTTATTTTCCATACAAAATTAGCCCTGTCATTGATCATGATTTGTGCTTTGTGACTGACCACTGAGAAAACATCGCAGACAAATATTCAGTGTAACAAATCAACAAAATGGCACAACATTTTCTTAATTAAATAAACAACTCATTGTCATAAAAAATGCATACCAGGAATATATTTTAATTCCTCTTGATCCTGTGTGATTACTATCATATAACTCCTGTTTTACTCAAATATGTACAAATACACTGTTACTCAAAAAAGGGCATGTTTTTGGAATGTTGGATGGTTATAGTTGTAAGAATACAGTAATATTTCACTGTACATGTTGCATGCAGACCATTCCTTAGTTTAATCTCACTGACTGCCAGGTTTTAAAGGTACCGTACTACACAGCTCAATACCCTTTACATACTGTAGGTCCAAATGTCATACTGTCATAATAAAATGTAGAATTAGGCCATATTTCACAGAAAATTGAGAAGGCTTTTGCTGCATTCTTTCATGGAGTGCATTAAGTATAAAACTCAATTTTGTTAGTAGTAGGTTTGGTGCATACTCAGCAATTAGATTTGCCCTTTTAATAGTTGAGTGATACTGCCTTATCTAAGTAGATAGGGGATAACATACGTTATCCATATCTAAAGCAAACAGAAACCAGCAGAGGCCCAAAGCCTTTATCACAGACCACTTCAGATCAAACAACATTGAAATAACCTTTCGTAGGCATGCCAATCAAGTCCAATTGACCATAGTGTTTTAAGGCAAACAAGTGTGACATTGTTACCAAATAGGCATATGAATATGGCAGAGTTGGTGGGTTTTGCGTTACAGGTAAAGCCACTGTTATTTCATCTCCACAGAGTACAAGAGTGTCTAAGAAATAACGGTAATATAAATGTAAAAAAAACATACTAAATACATAATGTACTGTACCTTCAGAGGTACAAACATTGATATTACAACGTACTGTTAGGGCTGCCTGTTCTCATGGCAATACTTAAAGTCAAATTATACAGGAGATTTATACACGTGTACATTTCTGGAGTCATGGAAACGTAAAGCCTTGTACGTTTAAGATATGTAAAAACTGTCCGTTTACCTTAACCTAACCCTTAACCTTACATTAACCTCAATAACCTACCATTTACCCCTGAACTTAACATTTCTTAAGTACTAGGGCTGTAACGGTACACGGGTACGGTACGGGGTGCTATTTGCCGGATCGCACAGGAACTAGAATACATAGAACATAGCCATTTATTTATAATTGGCTAGAAATTACATATATATGAGCTATTGCACACATCGTAATCAACATGTAATCAAGATTGTCACTTTTCTAACTTTGTGAGCATAACAGAAAGAGATCTAGACCTTCAATGGCTAGTGGTGGTGATGAATCGTCAAGGGAAAATTCTCTGCTTCATCTACAGACAACTAGAGTATAGACTCTAATATTGCTAAAAGTCAGTCTTGCCTGTGATTATTATTTATCTCAGACATGTACAGAAAGCAATTAAGATAAAATGACACACGCATATTTCTTGAAACATTTCCTCTTCCTGTCGGGAAACAATTGTTTTGCTCCTATGTGTTGCACCCATAAAATAACTCAGTCAACTTCACAGTCTTCATTCTTTTGCAACTTTATATCTGCCCTGGTTCAATTAGAACAAAAATGAACAGACATGTTTATAGCTCTAGCCAGCTCAGATTCTCTGACAACTAAAAAACATCTATCAATTTTCCCAAATATACATCTACATTTTTTTACAGTAAATAAGGACTATAAAACATGCATTATTTTAAATATTCCTTTCCTTCAAACAAATTACTTTGCCTGGCTACATTAATATGTATGTCTATTTTCCAGAGCACAAAATGTGAAAAGTAGAAAATGTAGCTATGGGGCAATGCATGTGCAAACTGTATGTTATAAGTTTTCTCAAATGTTAGGTTTGTTTGCAGGCTTCACAATATTACTATGTCCATTGAGTTTTTCGGTTGTAGAGGCAGTTGTGTAAAAAACTCCTCACTGTATTCAAGCAGTCCTATCAGCAGAATATGATTAGGCAAAATGTATTTTGCACTGTACCGCAATACGTACCGTCCCGTGACCCTCAAACCACAATACGTACCATACCGTGGGTTAGGCATATCATTACACCAATACTAAGTACACTAAAGTGTAACCGAACGATCTATTCTTGGAAACGTTTCTGCAGAACGGCCATTCTAGGTAAGATTTGAATGGCCATATCTGTAAGTCTGTCTACGTAATGTGGTGAAATTTCCATTATGTACGGTTAACCACGTACTACCATGAGAACAGGTAGGTTTAGGGATCTTTAAAAGGCACATGTGGAAATAATCATTCTTATGTACCCAATACTTTGAATGTAAAACTGTACAGTCATTACACAATAAGACTCACTCAAAAGAAGGGGAACATTATGAAGACACATTTTGGTTTCCCAAGGTATGTAATTATTAATTTAACTATATTACCCACTACTAGGATGATTATTTGCAAAGTAAAATAAACTAAACATCTTTCTCAGTGCGGTAGTACCTTAAAAAGGCCAATTTACCATCATTATTTCTCAAAGGCTTGCAGGTACAGTACACACAAGTAAATAACATACAATTCAGTTAGTTACATTTTTGTTGCACCTGTTTAAATTGCTTACGTAGCATCCTGAAAAGGATGTCAACCCTTCCAGGTTGCGAGTGAAAAATAATTCCAACAGATGGATGCCATATTGATGCCCAAAATATAAATAATGCCAGTCTTTCAAAACTGGGAATTAATTGTTTTGTCTAAATTACACTATAGGGAATAAGATATATGAGAGTATTGTGGAAGTATGCAATTAACTAGTAGAAAACAAATGGTCTTTCATGTGATTTTGTCTGACTGACACTGAGACATGTTGAACACTAGCAAATTTAAACACAAAAGCTAGTTAGCAATGCTAACTTTGCTAACTATCATTCCCTGGTGTTTGCTCAATTTGACCAAGCTAGCCAAAGTTACGCATCTGAAGACACTATCTAAGGTTAGTCTGGCAAAATCAGTGTTTTTCTACTAATTATTTCACACATTTCAAACACCAAATCATAATTAATGCATATTGAGGATACATTGAGTAAAATATTAAGTTGGGGATTAGTCTGAAAAAACTAAATGTAATGCAATAGTGTGATGTAGCATGACACCCATTAGTAGGAATGACACATTATTTTCCAAGCCAGTGTCATGTGACTTGCAGGTAGTGTTGTTACATTCCGACATCTTTCCCACGAAACCTTCTCCCATTACCTCGGGTGGTGACAATTTAGATTTTAAATTATTTAGATTTGATTTTAGTTATAGTCAATACAAACCTGGTGACAATAATTGTTAGTCTGAATACAAATATTTTAGTGTGAATCCTTTAACCAGAAGATCTTACGATTTTGGTAATTTTAGCACCTTTCTAATATATTGGCATAATGAGTTTAATATTAATAATAGCATTCATGCAGGCACGTCTTAAGGTCACAGGATCGAAAATGAATGTCAGGTCAACTACGATACCACTTCCCTGTCACAAATACAGAAAGAGCCAGTGGTCAAATAGAAATCATTTTCAATTAGTGAGGCGTGTAGTTTTTTTTGTTCATTGTTGTTGGCCAGCCATGGTTGGAAGTGCTGTACCAGTGTAAGTGTTGTATATTGGATACAGATCTTTGCCAATAACAAAATAAAAAAATAGCTTTCCACATACAGGATCAAGAACTGATGTGAGACAAGTAGGAGTTAGAAAGAATTACATCTGTTGGATAAATGTTCATCACCTAGAACCTTGTTGTTAGAATGTGTGTGTGTGTTAGTGTATATGCACAGTATCTTTTGTGTACATTGTGTGTGTGTTCATGGTCATATGTGGATGTATTTGTGCCCATAGCGGGTGTGTCTCTGTGCCAAAAAGACAGCTTTGGTTTCGGCAGTCTGCATAGTTGTTGTGGTGTGCATGTAGTCTTAGTGTTAGGACCAAGTCCAGGACTGATGTGATGTCATGAGAACAGGTATAGGGTAAATAATAGGTGAATACAGATGGAGTGAGAGCGCTTCTTTATGAATGGGCCTTGTCGTAAGACTTCACCATGCGTTTGATGTGGAAAAGTTTGTGTCTCAGCCTGCGACACTCCAACTTCTTAGCTTGGTAATCTGGAGTCTAAAGAGGACAAGTGAGAAGATAATGCATTTTTGATAATAGAGGAAATGCATTATTGTATTCAAGTTGTAAAATAACATTTCTGCTCACCCTTTTAATGTCCTTTAGTCGATTATAATCCTCTGCCGCAATCTAAAGTAAAAAAATACAAAAAATAAATTATGTTTCCAATTTCAAACATTTCTCCGTAATTGGGCTTTCGTATCTCAGTGGAGGCTGGTGAAGTGAGAACGCACGGATCACCTGGTACTTAGCCGAGTTCTCGTCCAGTGTGTCCAGCTGCCTGTTGAGTTTGTTCATCTGGTCACTGATGTCATCCATCTCAGCACACAGGTTTTTGTACTCCCTCAGGTCTGCGTCAAACTCTATCTTGTACTCTTGACGCTGGCTGTCTGACATTATTTCAGGGTAGATCCTGAGCGAGGGAGGGAGAAGAGTAAACCAGACAAGATATTGTTGGATAAAAACATCCTTATTTTTACTAGATTGATCAAACCTCTACAACACTAGTATAATCAATCAGTATTATGAATCTTTGTCGGTATATAATTTGACTGCTACAGAAATGGATTAGTCCTGTATTACACAGTACAGCAGGCCGTGTAATAGCCAGATCCTCTCCATGTTACTCTCAGTCCCAGTGAGCGGCAGTGTGGCGCTGGAAGCAGCCAAAGCCAAGTGAAGCTGGTTTCTTACTAACTACCTAACCAGTGACTC
>JACXGM010003538.1:0-21547 GCA_016801145.1 Umbra pygmaea
CACTTGTCTTTTCTGGTGATGTATCAGCCTGCTAGCGACGATGTATGATAACGTAACTGTAACCAAGTGGTGTCTCATTTCATAGGGGTATGTTTTCAACCCTATCCCTTACCACTCGGTTTCGAGGGGTAAGGGCTAGGGGTAAGACAAGGGGAAGGGGTAAGGGGAAGGGGTAAGACAGAGAAATGGGATTCACCCAAAGTGTCATGGTAATGCAAACAATATGATGTCTGACCAGAAACTCTCTGCCTGTCTATCTATCCATGTTAATGTAGACGTATCACTGACCACTCGTGGTGGTTGTCCACGAACGCAGACATGGGGCTGATTTGCACTGTGTAGGTGTCATTGGCCGAGTACTCAAACAGGCCGTAGTAAGGGTTAAACAACTCTCTCGACACCAGGAAGAAGAATTCTCTCGAGGGGCCGCTGTAGTCTAGCCTATAACACAGACACAAACATTGCTTTTGTTAATGATCTTTTGAGGTTATGGAAAAAAAACATGACTTGATGTTAGAGGGTTCCTTAACCTGAGAATACTCTATGGTCCATGATAAACCTGGATCAATGCAATCCATGGTTCAGTTTGCTTTAAACATCCATTACAAATGTTACATAATGATATAATTGCAATTTCATGTGATTGAGCATTTTTTTTTAACTACGTTAAACATGTTTAAACACACTGATTTCTTTTGTTGATTGTTATCTAGAAGTGGATTACCCAGATTGAAGAAAAGTAAATGATGTTTTTTCTTTGCACATAAACTTGTTTCAATGTGATAAACCATCTTCATCCAATACAAAAGGATCAATTCTATTTTAAGATCATGTGTAGCATATACTGTATGAATGACCTATAACCTTGTGGAAACACTTACCCTTCTTCGCCCACAAAACTGACGTAGAGTCTACTCCTCTGCAGGTCTTTGCGAGAATAGCACATGATCTGATTGAAGGCATCCTCCAATAGGTGATCTCTACGAATTATCAATCTGGATGAAGAAGACACTAAATTACACTCACAAATTTATGCACATATGCATGAATTGTTTCATCAAATAGTGCCAGCACTCACTTGACTTTCCCAGGTCCTTGGCCATAGCCCTTTGTTTCCAATTTGCGATAGAAGTTTCTCAGTTTGGCCTCAAAGTCCCGTTTGTATGGGGCAGGTGCACGTGCATTAGCTCGCTGAGTACCTGAGGAGTGTAGAAGGAGAACGTAGAATCAACAATAATGTCGGGAGTTGTTCATCAAAGTATTGTTATTGTGTCTAAAAAAAGGAAAAAGAAAAAAACACTACACTTTCCCGATTGAGAGCACTAAGCAATTTTTACGGCCCAAGGCTTTGTCATTAACTTGCCCTGCTTTGGTTTGGTAGTTTAGATTAAAAGCAAGGTTAAAGAAAGACAAAGGGCTTGAATAAAATGTGAGAAGAAAGTGAATAAATGTGCATACTTGCAGCTGTGTTAGTAATGATCAATAATAATAATTTGTCATAAGCTTTTATTTTTCCTGTTTCCCACGTATACAAGCGGGCCCAGGGGCTTAAAATATTTTTTATTGTATATTTTACTATTAGCATGGTAGTAGGTAGCAGAGTCTAGGGAGAGAGTTACAGTCTTACGCAACAGTTACAGTCATATGCAATTTCCATGTTTTTCATATATATATAATTGGGTGTTTGTATCAGCAATTTTATTTTGATCTATCAAATAACTGAAGGACACAGTAATATTTAAGTAGTGAAATTAGGTTTATGAAATTAGACAGGTGCATATATTTGGGCACCCCAACAGGTTCCCAAAAAGATATAAAACCTGACCAATGTGTTTTTTGGACTGTATTCACTAGTATAAATATAATTTGCAGCTATAGAGCTCAATGTAAAACATACATTTAGGCATAGTGTCCAGTTTAGGGTTAGGGTTAAGGTGAGGTTTACGGATAGGGAACATTGATAGAAAGGAAAGTGTGTGAGTGTGTGGTCTCACCAGGGGAGCTCTGAGGGGAGGAGCAGTAACTAGGATGCAGTAATGCTGCCGGTGGCACGTAGGACATCACCTCTTCTTCAAACAGGCTGAAGAACAGAGGACAGACAGCAGTACTCAAACACACATTAGGACAGTGATACTATGACATTATTGATTTTTATATATATAACCAGTCTATTTCAGGGCATGAAATATTTTGGAAAATTTGTTTTGGCTATTCTACTTTCAATATATTTAAAAGCAAATATCACACACTTTAATATTGACACAACAAGTGATTCATTAAAATATGAGTTAAATAGTTTTCCTGTGTTGTGTATGGTGTGGGCATAATCCAACAACAGAAAGGTGTAGCATATGTTGATAAAAATATGTTTTAATGTGAATATTCTCCTACACAAAAAACTAATAAGAAAATTCTTTAACACACAATAGTCCCACCTGAGCAAAATGACTAGATCAGCGTCACTGGAGAGACGAGCAAGCCCAGAAACACCCTCACTACGAATGAACTGCAACCTTTCCCTAAAAACACAAACACAAAAGTGTACACACTCAGACACACACTTACACTCATGATACCACTGTTTGGAACAATCATCCTACTTTGGTTTAGAGGGTTAGGATTAAAGGTTAAACATCTGGTTAAACATACTTGAGCGAATGGTTCCGTACGAGCTCTGGCTGTCTCTCTTGCAGGATCTCAATAATGTTAGGTTGCCGTAAAAATGCCACAATTTTGTCGTTGTAGGCTGGGGAAAGAGCAGTGTTAGTCTTACTATTCCTGTTTCTATTTCAAATGCGAGTAATGTCTAGTCAGTTTACATAGTGTTTGTATGTGTGTGAATGTCTCTGTGTGTATGCATGCATGTGTGTACTTGTTATCCTAACTTTTCAGGAGTAACATCCACCAAAATGGACATCTGTAAGTCCTGACTTTTCAAAATAGTTTTGTAGACTGATGGATTTAGTGTTTGTAGTTGTTGTTAGGGCTAAGAGTTATACGTTATGGTACGTTTAAGGCATAAAAGACAGCTTACTGAGGTAAAAGTGAGGTTTAGGTGTTCCGTAAAAATACATTCCTATATAACAATGTCATGAAAACTTGGTGTGTGTTATGGTGTACCTACCCACAGGCACCAGGTCCTGGTACTGGCTGCGGGTGGATCCACTAAAGGTGCTGGATGGGCGGGGCATCCCGGGTGGACTGGAGTGTCGCGTGTCATCAACAACCTGAAACACAAGAGGGCATTGTGACTCAGGATGGACCCCACTGTTTCCATCTCCTGACACGATCAGGAATCTCCTAGCCTTCAACACTTCACTATCAATGTGTCTATTCCAATCCTTACAACTTACACACATTTCTGTCCATTACATTAACAATGCATTATTATTAGTGCTACCTGAAGAATTATGATTAATACAGTTCACACTTTGTCTGAACTCTGATCTCAGGCCTGCATTTCTGTGTGTGAAGAGGATGTAATGGATGAGCTTCAGAGCAGATTTAAAGGAGAATTCCGGGTTACAGTCATATGCAATTTCCAGGTTTTTCATATATATATAATTGGGTGTTTGTATCAGCAATTTCATTTTGATCTATCAAATAACTGAAGGACACAGTAATATTTCAGTAGTGAAATTAGGTTTATGAAATTAGACAGGTGCATGTATTTGGGCACCCCAACAGGTCCCCAAAAAGATATAAAACCTGAACAATGTGTTTTCTGGACTGTATTCACTAGTATAAATATTATTTGCAGCTACAGAGCTCAATGTAAACATACATTTAGGCATAGTGTCCAGTTTAGGGTTAGGGTTAAGGTGAGGTTTATGGATAGGGAACATTGATAGAAAGGAAAGTTTGTGAGTGTGTGGTCTCACACACTGCGTGGACTGCAAACAACAGAGCTACGTTTTGAAATCGCCCAGAATTCTCCTTTAAGGCCTGTATTTGTGGTGCAGTAGCACACCTGTATTCACATGGGTAGTTCATTGTGCTGAGATTAACTAAAATGTCTTTTTTTAGGAAACAATGAAGGCAAGTTCTGTTAAGGGCCAATGGAAAAACAAAAACTATTCACTGAGGTGGTAGTTTCTATTTTTGGATGTAAGTTTGCATGCTCTTCAAAACAGCTAGTCAGGCAAACTGCCTGCATGGCCACATGTGGGGTAGTCCACCAGACATCATGAGGTCCAGTCTGACTCCGTTGGTCTCTCACCTCGCCTGCACTATGGCTACGTTGACGGCTCAGGTGCTGGCGATGTGCCAGCAAGCCAGTGGATCGTGTACTCTGGAGGGGTAGCCGTGGGTCGATGAAGGTTGTGGTACGACAGTTGTGATCCACGAAGAAGGGCTGTGGGTACACACAGCCGGCCACACACAGTAAGATAGATAAAAGAATGAAACATGTATATTCAGGTGTGCCTTTGGTGGGTTTTCACAGAACACCTATTTGTACTAAACCATCAGGCTCTTCAATTTCACATGACGGTACAAAAGCCAATTTACTGACAGTGCAACGCCACCTCTGGTCTCTTGGTTGTCCTACTCCTAGGGGAAGGAAAGGCCACACTCAGCCTAGTTTCTGTTCTTTGAAGCACTGCAGAGTACCTGTAGAACATTCTGAAACCCTATCTTTTCAAAGACTATAAACTATAACCTGCATATAGGCTTTTCGCATGTAGTAGTTGCAAAACAGCGCATGTTAATGTTGAATGTTTATTGACAACATACACATCAGCGTTTTTAAACAGAATAGCCTAGAATGTTTTTGAGGTTCGCAGTTCACCTTTACTATCCACAGTTGCACCTTTAATATCCATCTCTTCACACATTCATACATTGCCACACACACGTTGTGGTCCAGACCTTGCCAGTCTGGTCGTGCTTCATCTCCCAACCTCTGGGGAGCTCCAGCTGTTTATTGGAGAACATGTTGAGGAAGGTCACCAGGTCTCGGTTGTGCTGGTAGCGTTCATAGTGGTGGGCGTCCCGACGCACCTTACTGATCATGTGTTTCAGGCAGGTGTTGCTCGTAAACATTCGGTAGGCACTCTGGGGAATGAGGGCGGGACACAAGGATTTAGTATTTCAGTATGTGTTTGAGATGTATATTTTTGCTTCAAAGCTGCTTTGTTTAGCTACTGAAATATTCTCTGTCTGAATCTGATTTAGACCACTGTGGAATGCCGGTTGCTGACAAACCCACTTTCTTCATCAGTACTAAATCCTTATAATACTAATACAACCACTATAATTCTAAAATGGTACTGGTGTCTTCTATTAAATCTATATTCACATTTGTATGGTGTACACTTTTTGTCCAAACTCTTTGATGAGTGGATGGTGATGTTGCTTTAACCACCTCATTAAGTTATCACATTTTGGGACAATTATGCAATTTCAAAAAAGTAAACCCACAAAGCACATGTCAATGGTCAGTTTTCATAAACCGATGAATGACATTATTAAACTTAATTTTTTTTTCTTTAAAAAGCTGTTAGAAATTGTAGGAACTGCTAACATTGTGACGCAACATGTAGCAGCAGGTACCTGAGCAATTGGAGAATCCTTGTGCGGTCAGTGGCCCTTGAGCAAAGCATTTAAAGTAGCCCTAATTGCATGTACATGTCACTCTGAATAAGAGCCTCTGCTAAATAACTACAATGTAAATAAAAGTTGAAGGGCCGTTAGAAGAATGGCTACTTACAGGGTTAGAATGGAGCACAGAGAAGAAGTCTGGGCTGCACAGGAACTTTGCACTGGGGGACTGGAGCAGCAAAGAGAGACGTGAACGAGAGCTGGACTGACCCACCGAACTCTCTCTCCTGTACTCTACAACGGACAAAATACAGAATTGGAATAGATTATGGAAAGATTGTGTCCTTAAAGTGTACGTTTGTTTTCAGTGTGTGTCAATGTGTGGGTTCAGGCTGTGTTCTGTCTGTGTATACTCGCGTACCAGGGATTGTCTGTGGCAAAAGGTCACTCTCTATGGGCTCTGGTGGCAAGTCAACTCTGTTCTCGTCTGACCTGTCACTGGTCATTGTCCTCCTGATGCTCTGATACCTGACAGGGAGAAAGAGAAAAAGGCTGGTTTATGTCCTGTGGACTTCACAAGTAACATGGGAAATCTGTTCTGCTTTATTCTCAATGATCAAGTGCAAACCATCTCCACATAACACCATGCTCATTAAAAAAAGGACAGTATGCCAAACAACTGTCTGTAGTATTAACCTGAACATACAAATCAAATGTTTTGGCCTAAAGCCAATGGTGAGGTAGGGGTGCAGATTTCCAAACCTGTTCAATGTTTACATCAACAACTCAGGAGTGTTGTTGGTGGACCAATCTGCAGTCCCTGGATTCAGAATTAACTGCACATCCTTATTTAAGCATTGTACTGTATTTACTGAAATGCTGCATTCAAAGTACCCACAAATTGTGTCATTCCAATAACGCAGAGGTTCCAAATCCTCTCAGGTCCGCCCAGCCAGGCCATCCCAAGCCAAAAAAAGTATATTTAAAAAATACTGCAGTATTATACTTCTATTACACTTAAGTTAAACCATTAATGTTTTTTAAGTATAATTTCAATACATAGCAAAATAATATATTATAAATATATTTAGTATAAATACAATACAATACATTTCAAGTACAATTAGGTATTCTTCCTTTTCTCTTGGGATGTTTGTTTTAACACTGAAATGGCACACCAGATTAAATTAATCAAAGGCTTAGTGTTGACTATAATTAAATCATGTGTGCTAGTTTAAGGTTAAAACAAAGGCCCAGTCTCAAACCAACCCCTCCACCCTCCACTCCATCCTCTGCCCTCGATTTGCGTTCACAATTTGCGTGTCCCAAAGCGTACCAAAGCTGAGGGAGTGAAAATGATCCATTCTTGTTTTAAGTTTTAACAGTGGACCATGAATTACCTTATTCAAGTCAGGAGTATGTCCTGAAGGTAATGCGTTTACTAAACCCCTAGCAACCCTGGGCAAAGTCACAATCGGAGTTGTGTCATCAACACGTGAACACGGAGGGCGTAGGGGTCGGTTCGGGTTTCACGGAAAAACCCTTAGCATGTCGGGGGGGCAGAGGAGAGGCTTGGCAACCCCTGCAATGAAGCACTCTTTATTTAACTTTTATTAAAAAAAGAGATCACCTGTTATCAAATATTTCTAATGCCAATTTGAATTCAACAATGAGCAAGAGGTACTGATGCAGAGGTCGCGTTAACACATACACGAAAAATCTGAACAAAATTTATTCTAATTACTCAATGAATAATGACAGATGTGTGTCTCTGGAGCCGCCTTAACGCGACCTCTGTGACGTGTGTGTGACGGTATGCTTGCAAATGTGTGTGCATATGTGTGTGTGCCGGTGTTTGAACGATGACAGACCTGCGGTTCAGCTGCTCCATTTGTTGGATGGAGTTGGAGCGGGTCAGGCCCTGGGGGGCTGGGGGTCCGGTAGGGCGCTGCCACGTGGTGGTCCGGTTCACGTGATCGACAAAGAAAATACGTCCGTGACTATCGATTCTCGCCTCCCAGTCTGTGAAAAAAGCACACACAGTCTATATTTGAAAACCCACTATAGTTGAAACATGGGCTGAGGTCCAATGTTTATGTATATGTGGTTGTGATTATGTGCAAAGGAAAATGACCATCCTAGATGGACAATAAAGTTTAATTCTATTCTAGTCTAATTCTGACAGTCAATGACACCTTGAAATAACATACCAATCTAAGAGTTTACTATTATGTACATACTGTAGCATGTGGCACTAATTAAACATGTATTATTTAGTCTTATTTAGGTAAATTTGGAGTTTATCATAGGCAGTGACATTTAATACTCTCCATTTGAAGTGTGGGTGAGAATTTGGATTTGATATATTAGACAGTGTTTGGTAAAGTTGCTTGTACAGTTCCATTCCAGTTACTTGTTGAGTTTACAATTTTTGGGAAGTCCCTAATGAAGACATAATGATCAGAAAAATGGAGTTCATATCTTAGTGGTGACCATGATTGATATTTTTTTTACTCTTTCTATTTGTTTTATAGGTTACTTTTAAGATATGAACTCCATTTATCTGATCATTTTGTCTTAATTAGAGACTTCCCAAAACTTGTGAACTCAAAAAGTAACTGGAATGTAACTGAAAAGTAGCCAACACTGTAGACAAAATAACAGTGAGAAATACACTCATTTGTCAAGGATAACACAATAACGTTTAAACAAAACTTATTTCCATTGTGGTACTTGATGTAAAGCACAACTTCACTTTTAGACACAGGTTACAATGGCACTGCATTCTGTTATACACACAACATTATAATACGAACACACATCAAAATATACACCAAAAATAAACATCCACCCAAAAACATGAATACAAATAAATCACAACAACAACCTATCTAATGGCCAACTTTGAACTTTCATACTAAAACCGACCATATTTGCCATACTCTTTACATCTATTAAAATTTACAAGATTTTTTAAATTTTGCTTATTTAAAAAGCTATCAAAAAGTTCCTATGGGTTATGGAAGTATAGGAATATAGAAATTATAGCCAAGATGAGACAAGCCTATCATACAACTCGTGAGCAAACATGACATTAAATCAGCAACACCTATCCCTAACCCTAACCCCACTCCAGGTACCTACAGGTGTCCTGTCATTGTGACTAAAATAACTGGTAAAAAAAAGGTTAAGTGGAGAAGTGAAAAAAATATCACAGATATGAAAAATGCCCCTCTATCGACCTCTATTGGGTCAAAAATGCAGACAGTAAGAAGCTCCTCTCTCTTGTCCTTCATCACAATAATTTCATAGATTTACTTGATGATACTTACTAGGAGGTAAGGGTTCGTCCACTCGTTGGTATCGATGGATGTCATGGCGCACTGAAGGGAGGGAGTGTACAGGGTGACAGATCACTTGAGCACCTGAGCATTCACAATATTCAGGAAAAGGAAAGACAATGTTTTATGGTGTTGCACAAATTTCTAAATGGCTGGATAAATGAATACATTGTTCATGTGTATTGTATGATTTCATGAACCCCAAAAATGGGGTTGAGACAGTATAGAAATAAAAAAGTAATTTGCAAATTCAATTTACCTGTACTATATTGAAAACACATTATTAACCTAATGTGACGTTGTAACCAGACATTGTTTTTTCCAGGGACGTCCCTGCATTTTCCGGAACGACAACGCCAAACCACATTCTGCCGGATTATAAGCGCATGGTTGCGTAAGCAGAGACTGTGGGTGCTAGCATGGCATGCCTGCAGTCCTGATCTGTCTCTGATTCAGAACGTTTGGTCCATTATGAAGCGCAAAATAAAGCAATGAAGCTGAGGACATACATAATGGAAGAAAAATAATGGGAGGAAAATTCCAATTGCTAAATTTAACCAACTGTTACCTTCAGTGCCCAAACACTTTATAAGTGTTATTAGTGATGTTACGCAGTGTTAAACTGTCCCAAAAAATTTAATTCACTAAGTAAAACAACACATAATGTGTTAATAATGTGTTTTCTAGGGGGGTCTGCTTGGCGTAGCGGGCGATGTTGCTGCATTGTACGACAGTCTACATCATGATCGTCACAAGCTCAGACTTTCCCCGGGCCACCTGCACAAGGGAGCGCAAATTGGCATAGCTCTGCCTAGGATTTGGGTTAGATAAGTCAGATTATTAAAGGCTTCCGTGCTGGATTCGCAGTGTAAAAATAATTTGCGGCTAGGCAACATGTGGTTGGATGAACCATGTGCGCACCCTTCGCCATCCCACAGATCTGTCCAGGACGTTGCGAAGCTGCGGTCAAGGCAGGGTTAGAGGGAATTGGGTGGGGAGAAAAATATGGAAAAAATCACAAAAAAATAATTGTGTGTTTTCTATATAGTACAAGGTGAATAGAATTTTCTAATGACAGTTGCATTTTTCATACTGTCTCAACTTTTTTGGAATGGGGTTGTACAGTGTATACAGTACTAGATTAACATCAGAATGTTCAATTTAACATGACAAAGTCTAAAATGTTAGGTGGCATGAGGACATACAATCATTTCACCTTGTTAATTATTACTCTGACATGATGGCACATTAAGCATCTCAAGAGGTTAAAAAGTAAACAATTACAGTGATAGTGTCACGGTTGCCCCACGCTGGCCATGACAGCCTCAATTTTCCTGCCCATTTGAGCCCTTTCAATGTTTAATGTATGCTTTTCTGTTTCACCCAGCAATCAAATGACAGTTCAGTCACCAATGGATTACTTTGTGACAGTGAACTGGACACTGCTGTTTCCACTCATTCATTATTACAATTATTATAAGTATTTAGTCCCTGTGTGTGTTTAGTTCAGCGTCACTCATTGTTATGTTGTTACTGTATTTCATGTCAGGTGTGTCATTATAATCATATTACTGTTTTAGACTCCTCGTAGTCTGTTAATTTCCATAGTGTTTTGCGGCAATTAAAACCAGTAAAAGGGGAACACAGACAATTCTATAATCTGTCTGTGATGCTAAATAATTTGAAGTACTTATATAACAGTCTGGCTCATCAGTCAACTCTCTCACTCAGAACAGGGTAGAGCTAGTACGAGTGCAGCGTCAACTGGAGACAAAGGGACTGTGCAGATGAATGAGTTTGAATACAACTTAGTGAAATAACAATAATTTGCTCGAAAAATGAATGTTCTTTCACAAAGAAAATCCCCAAAATCGTGAAGCCTAACTGCTTTTGGTACATAAAATATACATTTTGAAGACATGAAGAAATGAATGCTTGAATGAACAAACTCACCAACAGCCAGAGACCATTCCATGGTCTCCCCTCTGATTTGGTCGGTGGGGGCCAAATATTTTTATGCCTACATGCATGTATATTTTATTGATTTTACATTGATATTGTTGTTATACTGTATAATTCCAGCTTAAAATTTAAATTGGATGCAAAACCAACTGATTTTGTGGAACTATCCAGTTACATACCATCATCTCCATCTGTCTCTGTGGCAACAGCATCTGAATCTATAGATTCCACCTCCACCACAATCTTTGGCTCCTCCACCACATCCTCACTGGACACGCCCCCAGATGCCTGCCAGCTTTGTCTCCGTTCTCTAATCTCCTCCCCTGGCTCCAGCTCATTGGATAACAGTGCATCTCCGTCAACTTCATTGGTTGGTATCTGCCCGCCTCCCTCGTCATCCACATTCTGACTGGCCGATGGGTTTTCAATGATGCCGTCCCCCCCTGGGTCAATGGCAGCTTCTGCCCCCTCCTCCGCCTCCTAAAAAGTCCAAAGACCGTCGACAACATAAGGGCCCAGTGAGGTCAGAGCAGTGTTTGCAAAGCCTGGGGGTGAAGTAGAGTATAAATACATGCTGGTAATGCACCTTACTTGGTGAGGGTTACACACTTAAAATTATATGCAAAACTGTGTGTACAAATGACATGGGGCATGTGCAAAAGTGTGGATATCATTCCAGTTAAGGTAGTAGTGTTATTTTTAATTGTGTCATTATACGTTAATCTAATTCAGTTGATGACACTTCCATAGTGTAATACATCTTCTGGCTATGAATCTCTCCTTGACCTCTTCTATGCAGATGCCTGAGGATCATAAGGCTATAATATTACTGTATGTCTTAATAATTCCTGCTACTAAATTCCACTGTCAAAAATTTCATTAAGCAAAAGAGGTTAAGAGGAAATGTTGAATTCAAGACAATATCTGATACAGCAAACTCAAATCAAACTGCTCGAAGGTTAGTCAGAAAGGCAAAGCAAAACCGGTCCACTGAGCAGCAATGTTTGCACAAACATGACCTGCATGGTATATTAATCAGAATGAAACTACCTGTGATTTCATCACATTTGAAATATGCCACTCAACACTTAGATATGACAGAGGCATTTCGGATCCAAGTGCTGTGGTCTGGTGAAATAAAAATCAAAAAACTATCACCAGGCTTGTGTTTGTTAAAAAATAAGCCTTTGAAGAACACCTTGTCAACTGCAAGGCATTAGGGTGGATCTATTATGTGTTGGGGTGTGGCAGCCCATGCACAGGAAACATTGTGGAGTAGAGGGAAGAATGGATTATACTATAACATCCTGGAAATGTCCCACAGTCAGTGAAGAAACTGAAGCTGAAAAGAAGTTATAGATATTTTAACAAGACAATGATCCAAAACATACCTTAAATTTTGCCAGTGTATGCTTGCGTTAAAGTTTTACATATCTTTTTTAAGCATTAATACTGTAAGTCTTTTGTCAGCTTTAGAGTATTATTTTGTGTGAACCTCTGAAAACAAATAAAAACAATTGGGTGTGTAGATTTGCTGTCAAAAGTATTTTGAACAAATAAGATAGAAAAATCTCCATATTTTAAATTTCAGAAGGGGAGGGGCCTTGTTTTACCGCCCAGCAATAGCTGTTAATTGAAGTATCTAAAATGTCTGCCTCCAGAACGTTCTCGAACATAATGATGCAGGATTTTTGTCATGGATTTCCGAGGCAACGAGAACTTCTAACCATAATTTAAGATTTACTTACTACTTCGCCCGTCACTAACCTGAGCCGTGGACACAATGATAGGGCAACTCTCTGAGGAAGAAATGACTGTCTGTCGGGCCGTTGCCATGGAACAGGTGTCCATATCAGAGGAGGGATCATCAGTGGGCCTCTGACCCTCCTCGAGCCCCTCCTGGCCCTCAGCCAAGAGAGTCTGAGACAGCGCCTCTGAGAAAAAAGGGACTTCCTCCACCTCAGAGAAAACATCACGCTCTGAAGCGTCCTCCAAATCGAGGGCCAGGTCTAACTCAGGTGCCTCATTGGTGTCACAACCAGGGGCCTCCTCTTCCCCTGTTGGCTCCTCCAGTTGGCATCCCTCCAGCCTGGACTCCAGCAGCTCAGGCTCAGTGTCCTGCTGTAGCTCTGGGAATACATCTTCTTCTTCAGGGCCGTAGGGCACCTGGGGGCCTCCATTGAGCAGCAGGGGGGACCCTGGTATTGGATAGATGTCGGTGGGCCCTGAGCGTTCCTCGTCTTCGTCCGAGTCAATGTGCAGCATGGCACTGAGGCGTGTGTGAGTGGGAAAGCTAGAGCGTAGCTTGGGGGATGCAGCTCCCAAGGGCCTATCTCCAGGGCCTTTGGGGGCCTCAATGGCATCTAGGCCTTCGCTCAGGGACCTCTGCAGCCGCTGCAGCCGCTCAGGGCCAGACGATTCACACTCAGTCGTCCCGCCCTCCGTTCCACTGGAGTCCCTGTAGTCAGGGACTGGATAGGCTGTGGCACCACCTTCCCATGACCTCTGTGAACCAAGAGAGCCAGTCGGGGAAGGTCCAGCAACAGAGACCACGCCCGGTAGTGCATGCGGCAAGTCGTCGTCATCTGATGGAGTCCCTGGAGCTCCGTTATGGGACACTCCGATGATAGAGTCCGGTGAAGCCCCTGAGCATTTTAAAGATACAGATTCTCCTTTGACTTTTACTCCATTACAATGTGTTAGTGTGCACTTATGTAATAAATGTTGTTTTATATAAAATATCTTCCCACAATGCATACAAGCCAATAGCTCTCACCATCAGGTCCAGTGGATGTGAGCTCCACCCTAAACTGCATCTGGCCACTCACATGCTCTGTGGGCAACCGTCGGCACAGAGAGAAACTCAAAGGCTGCACCCTGAGGACATAGAGACAAACAACCAAATAAAATCTCGTAACTTAGTGAACACTTTATGACATGTATACTAAACAATTAACTATGACCAATTATAAGAAAACAAATTTCTCAAGTGTGTTTAAATTATTATTATTTTTTTTTAAACAATGTACATGACCATTAAATTTGCCATGTTACTTACCCAGGTATCTTCTCAATCAGCCTCTGCACAGGAATTGTCAGCTGACCAAGGAAGCGCTTGATTATTGGTCGACTTTTGGCAAACTTGTCCTTAACCTCAATGTTCAATATGTCTGTCATTAGTGCTACAAAAGTGTATTTCTGCAGAGGGAGGGAAACACTCTGTTTAAACAAGTTAATGAGATTACTTCATCACAAGAGAAAAAAGGTCTAGCTAAGTAAACAATAGTCTGAATATTACATTTGTTTTATAGGGGTATTTTTATTATTTTTTGTGACACGCAGTAGGACACAGACGCTAGGGAGACAGGTATGTAAAGAGAAACAGAGAGGAAGGGTACAGACAGATGGCCGAACTGGGGTTTGAACCCCTGCCACCAGGGAAAGACATGCTCCAGAGTTGGAAGCTTAGACCATGACATCAAACTGAGGCACCAATTATTTTTTATTTATTGCAACAGCAAAATACTTATTGGGCCCTATTTTATCTATTTTATCAATCTAAGCGCACAGCGTGAAGTGCATGGCACAAGTGCGCTTTGGGCATGTCCAAATCCACTTTTGCTAGTTTGACGGCGGAAATAAGACTCAATGCGCCGGGCACATGGTCTAAAAGGGTTATACTTAGTGTCTTCATTAATTCATGGGTGTGTTATGGGCATAACATGCAATAAACCAACCAGAGATTCATCTCCCATTCCCTTTAAGAGCCAGGCGCATTTGTACCGTTTGCACATTGCTATTATGATGGCGGATTTGCACCATAATATTTTTATTTGTAATCTTTTGCATGTTTGTGTGCTGCTGTACTTCCCTGTGTGTGTGCAACTAGCATAGTGTGCATGCGCTGTGCATAATCCTAGGTGGATTTGACTAATTTGCTGTTAAAATAACAATGTCATGCTGCACCAATGACTTTAGACCAGGTTTTTCTTGGTCAATGGCGTGATCACTTTCCAATGCCTCAAGATAGCAATATGCCCAGAATTATCCTGAGCACCTGACCATGGGCGCAAATATGGGTGCTGGTGCATTTGCTATTTAAACGACACAGGCACCGGACAGGATATTGACAACTGCATCGGTCTTAAACTAGCAAAGACACTTGCGTTCGGGCTTTGCGCTGCGTTGTGCCGGGTGCAAGATAGGGCCCATAGTGTTTATCAAATACAAATTGGAATGCCCCCTCACAAATGATAGATGTGTGAACATGTCATGTTTTTACATCCAACATAATCAGATCAGAAATCAACAGGTTTGACAAAAAAACTACAGCAATCAAAGGTTTAGCACTGCCTGAACTGTGCGTGCACAAAGATCACCTCTCCATGCCAAACAGGATTGGTGGTGTTGGCGATGATGGCCGAGCGTCTCTCCTGTCCGTGGTGACTGAAGGTGGGGAAGCCGCTCCTCTTACCAGGGTGGATGGACATCTTCAAGTAGGGATCCGGGTTGAAGAACATGCCCTTCTTCAGACCCACTGCACGCATGTCTACACAGGTGAAGACCGTCATCACATTAGGGGTCTATGTATTAAGAGTCAGATTCACGATCGGTTTCACCTTTTTAAAGGAAACAAGTAATCAGACTGCATGGGCGTGGGGGGAGGGGATGTGGCTCTTTGACATTTCTGGGCATTCAGTACAGCCTTGGGACCTGCCTCACTGAGCTGCATCTCAGGCTGTGACTAAATAAATCTAAAGGGTAACTGCCCAACAGAGAGAGCTAGCGGATGTAGATAAAAGAGTACAAGCTCATTGTAATGCTAGCAGGTGTATCAAACATTTGGAGACCAAGCTTTTCAATGTTTTTCATAATTCTGATACAGCCACATCTATTCCCCTAGCAACCCTATCCAACTCTGGCCGTCAAAGTCAGTTCCACTCTATTTTTTCGTTGCACCCTTCTAATCTGACACACTTCTATAGACCTGGTACACCAGGTGGGTGCAATTAATAATGAGGAAGAACAGTAAACCAGTAGGCTCCAGGCCTTATAGGGTAACATCTGAATACCCTTGCCCTATACTTTTACCTAACATCTTCCACTGATGTAACCAAACTGATAAAGCTTAATTAATAGTTAATCTGCAACTAACTGGCAAAAGTTCCCAAAAGACAGATACCATTTTATAAATATTACAAAACATACATATATTTTAATCTGCAATTCCAAGTTTATTCAGAACAAAAATAACCTCACTTTAAGAACCCATATTGCAATCACGAAAGGAATTACATCTTATAATTCTTTACTAATTGTATGAGTATTGCAATATTGCAAGGGTCTATTTTTAACCTTTATTCAGTGATCGAGACTGACTGTATGGCTACCTGCATGTCGGATGTTAGAACATTAGCATTCACATTTAGGATCTTCTGAGTATTTTCACCAATGCAATGTTGGAACTTCTTATATTCAAGTGTATTAACAAAGGAAACACTAATGAAAGCCAAATGCTGGAGTCAATAAACCGTACTGTGTTTAGACAAACAAAATCTTACCTGTCAAAGTAAAGCTGATTAATTTGCGAGGATGATCTGTGGATGACTGGCCATCAGTTTGACCTTCTCCCTGAGAGAGACAGAGTTGGATGATTATCTACAATAGTAAATATTAATACAAAGTGTGTGGACACACAAAAAAATTAAGGTTTATCCAAAACCACAATTCCCTGAGGGAGGGAACGAGGTACAACACTAATAGTTTTGACACTATAAAACCCTAATTCACTGAAAACATTTGTACAATAACTCCTTGAACAAGGCCAAGCAAACTAACAATCCTTAAAAATACAAATTTTCTAGGTGCCATACAGTGCATCCGGAAAGTATTCACAGCGCTTCACCTTTTCCACATTTTGTTGTTACAGACTTCTTTCCGAAATGGATTAAATTCATTATTTCCCTCAAAGATCTACAAACAATACCCCATAATGACAATATGAAATAAGTAGGTTTTGAAATCTTAGCAAATTTATAAAAAATGAAAAAGCACATGTACATAAGTATTCACAGCATCAATATTTTGTTGAAGAACCTTTGGCAGCAATTCCAGCCTGAATTCTTTTTGAGTATGATGCTACAAGTTTGGCACACCTATTTTTGTGCAGTTTTTCCCATTCTTCTTTGCAGGAACTCTCAAGCTCCATCAGGTTGAATGGGGAGCATTGGTGCACAGCCATTTCAGATATCTCCAGAGATGTTAAATCAGGCTCAAGTCTGAGCTCTGGCTGGGCCACTCAAGAACATTAACAAAGTTGTCCCGTAGCCACTCCTTTGTTATCTTGGCTGTGTGCTTAGGGTCATTGTCCTGCTGGAAGATTAACCTTTGCCCCAGTCTGAGGTCCAGAGTGCACTGGAGCAGGTTTTCAGCAAGGATGTCGCTGTACATTGCTGCATTCATCTTTCCCTCAATCCTGACTAGTCTCCCAGTTCCTGCCGCTGAAAAACATGTCCACAGCATGATGCTGCCACCACCATGCTTCACTGTAGGGATGGTATTGGCCAGGTGATGAGTGGTGCCTGGTTTCCTCCAGACATGATGCTTGCCATTACACTTACAATGTTCTCAATGCTTCGGTTTGCATGTAGGGACCCTCTATATGCTACCGTGGAAGTGTGGTGCTATTTTGAGCCTTGTTATGGTATAAAATAGCAATTTATTTTTACTTCATCCATGCCCACACAACTAGCATTATATGTTAATTATCAGTTCGCACTAAAACTCAGCACATTTGATTAGCATGAAAACATATCCCAGAGAACGGTCGTCTCTGTACCAATGTGTTATTAACACCTAGGTTCATTTAGCGTCGGAGTTGTCCTTTAAGTATTTTCATCTGGCCACAGCACAAATCTTTGCCACAGTCAATGTCTTTTTTTAAATCATTTTGGGGGTATTTTTTATATTTTTTCTAAACAGAACAGTAGGATGGAGAGGCTTGGGAGACAGAGAGGCCCAGACAATCGGCCAAACCCACATCGGCAGCGACATGTGGTAGAGTCTGGAGTTTAGAACATTACACCATTCTTTTCTGTAAAATGCCTGAGACACTGCCATCCACTTTGTGCACTTTGCCATTGCGATAGCCTCCCAGATCCCAAAAAACTAGTGGGACTAGTGAAACCTGTAGACTTTAGTTCAGTGGATAGCGTGTGTCCAGGGGCTGGATTTTATCTGTATTGGGCTCATGAATTGTAGCCAAAGAGGCTTGATAGCCGTCACTATAGCAGTCCCAGGGTGTACAGGCAGATGCAAGTTTTCTTGTCAAATATGGGCTGAGCAGAGATGAAAGCTTTCTGCTCTGCTCTGTGATAAATATCCAAGGTTCTCCAACAAGGACAGCTTTAGGCCTAGAAATAAAATGTGCTGACGTAGAGTCAGACAGCTTTTTGCCTAAGTCATAAATCATAAATCCCAGGAACTAATTATGGGAGAGCAGCAGCAAAGTGTTGCAGACTGCCAGCTACTTTCATTCTGTCTTCAAAAGCCACCATTCCAAATATATGAACAACCTGAATCTCAATTGTGGCAGATCTTCTACTGACAGGCCTTTTACTGACAGACACATCCAAATATGGAACTTAAAGCTAGTTCTGTGGGGGAGAAATACATTAGTAGGCCACAGCTTCAAAGTGGATCCTCAGGTATGTTCTCTGGTGGTATACTGTCAGATGAAACTATAGTGACCCTGCTTTTTTGTAATACAAGCTGTTATGTGTGATGCATTTAGAGCTGTTTATTCCTCTGGCTGCTTGAACAATTGGAGCATTTTGTTGCATTTCCCTTGGTGTTGTTGCTGGCAGGAAGTGTTACAGATCCAAATGATAGCATTTATCTCTCTTCCACTGGTATACCTCACAAATTAATTATTTCCTTCCCTGTTGGTGTACTTTGCCGGGGACTAAAAGATTGAACGTGTTACACTGGATGCAAAACTGGACAGTATTGTGTGTGTGTGTGCTTTTTTCTTTATTTAAGCAGGTAAGTTGTTTAGGAACAAATATTCAACTGCAGCAACTTCCTGGGGGGAATCTCGTGTGGAGCGAGGGCAATAAGGGATAACTGTTTTCCTTAAAGAAATAAGGAAAAAGCATGTATGGAATTGTTGGAGATTGAAAACATCCTTCGAGATCAACGTGTCAAAGTAATTGTACCAATATGTGCCACCCTTACCAGAGCCCTTGGCCATAGCAAGAATGCTGTGACCAGGAATTGAACCCTGGCCACTGTGACCCAGTTGTGCTGTGAGGCAATGACTTAGACCACAGCACCACACAATGGCCCCAGTACAGTGATTCTTATAAAAAAATTAATTTCCAACACAAAAACACTGTTGCATTGTGCATAATATTATTAGGCAATTACAGATTCTCAAGATTATTTCAGGTTTATTTGAACAGATACAACGACAAACTATATTTTACATCTAAACTGAATGTACTGGGTATAATTTATAGGAGTGAAAATAGAACTACTTTTCAGTGTTCTATTTACAAAAAAGTAGAATATGATATTTTCAAAATCAGAAAAATGTAGGTGCTACGCACTGCATATTTTGTCATTTTAGCAGGAAAAGCAATGAGGATGTGACGCGTTGAGATTCTACAGTGTTTGCCAATAGGCACGTGCAGGTTCATCTTAACAAAACGTCTGACTATGAGGCTGTGGTTTTGTGTGTAAGCGAACACTATATAGGGTGGGTAATCATCCCATATACTCTACAATGCTATTTGGATTTTTTTAAGTATCAAGAAATGTTGTTTTTACAGCATTTGTAAGCTGTTCACATGAAAGAAAAAGTAGTTCCATTGTTACATGTTGAATTTTTTAAATAGCAACTTTAAAGGGGAACACTAACAAAATTCTATAATTTGTCTATTTTCCTAAATAATTTGAAGTAATTATTTGATGGTCTGGCTTATCAGTCATCTCACTCAGGGAGAACAGTGTAGAGCTAGCGCAAGTGCATTGTCAACTGGAGACAAAAAGGGTCTGTGCAGATGAGTGCATTTGATACAAATTTGTGAAATAATGACATTTGTGAAGAAAACTAATGTTCTACCGGTAATTTAGGAAAATAGACAAATTATGAATTAAGAAAGAAAAGGTGAGATTTGTCTTTCTCAAGGAAAGTGTGCAAAATTATTAGGCAACTTAAATACAAGTTATTATTTCTTCCCATTACAACTTAATAAATTACCAAGTATGTTTAAAAAAAAGTATATAACATTAAAAGCAAACCAATATCAGATTTTGGCCTTTTATTTTCCATTAATTGGAGCATTGTCCTGCATTAATATCATGGTCCTCTTGAATGCTACTGACTTCTTTTTGTACTGCTGTTTGATGAACGTGTCTTCTGCATTCTTGACCTCAGCAAATCCCTTGAGCACTCTACACCTTGAACTTCAGCTGATTCCAGGAAGTTTGCAGCTGTAAACAATATTTGCAATAAAGGCTAAAGTTCCTAAAGGCTTCATGTTTTGTTTTTTTGCCATTTATTTGCATCTCCTCTTTTTTTGTGACCCAGCTGGGTATTACCAACAAAGCGTTTAATTAAGCGTTATTGAGACCAAGCCTCAATAGTTTTAAACATTTTAAGAGTTTTGCATCCGTCTGATAGGCATTTTACATTTGATTTCTATTTAGTATCAGTTAGACCTTCTTGTGCCTATTTTCACAGTGCTGAACACCTGGGTTTGAGGTATTTATTTCTTTAAGCCCCACCCACTCTCATGAAGCAATTACATCACCTGATAATGATCCTCTCCACTAGTTACTTAAGTTTACATGGTATGGAGTTAGATAAAATATGGTTGGAAATAATATATAAATACTTATTCAGATAAAATATTTACTCCACTTCAATATTTCCAAAAACCAGATATCTCTAAACCAGTATGTAGAATCTGTATCAATCATGCTTCTACAGTAGTTCTAATTCAAGCATGTTTTTAAATATTTTAATTTTAAATTTAACCTTTATTTAACCAGGTAAGTTGACTAAGAACAATTTCTTATTTACAGCAACGACCTGGGAGCAATTAGGGTAAAGTGTCTTGCCCAAGGACACGACAACATTTGGCTCAGTCGGGAATCGAACTGGCAACCTTCTGACTACAAGTCTGACTCCCTACCCACTGAGCCATCTGCGCCCCCATATATACATCAAGAACATTGTTCTACTTTAAATATGGAGCATCTCCAACCTCAAGGGTAAGAAACTGTCACAACCTGGCAGTTGTGGCAGAAAAGGACACATGAACTGAGACATCGACTCATTTATATATACAGTGCCTTGCGAAAGTATTCAGCCCCCTTGAACTTTTCGACCTTTTGCCACATTTCAGGCTTCAAACATAAAGACATGAAACTTTAATTTTTTGTGAAGAATCAACAACAAGTGGGACACAATCATGAAGTGGAACGAAATTTATTGGATATTTCAAACTTTTTTAACAAATAAAAAACTGAAAAATTGGGCGTGCAAAGTTAATACTTTGTAGCGCCACCTTTTGCTGCGATTACAGCTGTAAGTTGCTTGGGGTATGTCTCTATCAGTTTTGCACATCGAGAGACTGACATTTTTTCCCATTCCTCTTTGCAAAACAGCTCGAGCTTAGTGAGGTTGGATGGAGAGC
>JACXGM010003538.1:21647-41518 GCA_016801145.1 Umbra pygmaea
TCTGGACTTTGACTTGGCCATTCTAACACCTGGATATGTTTATTTGTGAACCATTCCATTGTAGATTTTGCTTTACGTTTTGGATCATTGTCTTGTTGGAAGACAAATCTCCGTCCCAGTCTCAGGTCTTTTGCAGACTCCATCAGGTTTTCTTCCAGAATGGTCCTGTATTTGGCTCCATCCATCTTCCCATCAATTTTAGCCATCTTCCCTGTCCCTGCTGAAAAAAGCAGGCCCAAACCATGATACTGCCACCAACATGTTTGACAGTGGGGATGGTGTGTTCAGGGTGATGAATTGTGTTGCTTTTATGCCAAACATAACATTTTGCATTGTTGCCAAAATTTCAATTTGGGTTTCATCTGACCTGAGCACCTTCTTCCAGATGTTTGGTGTGTCTCCCAGGTGGCTTGTGACAAACTTTAAATGACACTTTTTATGGATATCTTTCAGAAATGGCTTTCTTCTTGCCACTCTTCCATAAAGGCCAGGTGTGCAGTATACGACTGATTGTTGTCCTATGGACAGACTCGCCCACCTCAGCTGTAGATCTCTGCAGTTCATCCAGAGTGATCATGGGCCTCTTGGCTGCATCTCTGATCAGTCTTCTCCTTGTATGAGCTGAAAGTTTAGATAGGAATTTTGGGTTTTCATGAGCTGTATGCCAAAATCATCAGTATTAAAACAATAAATGATCTGAAATATTTCAGTTGGTGTGCAATGAATCTAAAATATATGAAAGTTACATTTTTATCATTACATTATGGAACATAATGAACTTTATCAAAATATGCTAATTTCTTGAGAAGGACCTGTATATATATCAGCCGCGGTCGGTGGACCTTAATTGGGGAGGACGGGCTCGTATTACGCTCTGGACCGGAGTGAATGGAATGGTGCGCAACGCACAAAACCCAGTGTTTTTTTGTTTTGCACACTGGGTTTTGTGCTGTACGCACCATTCCATTCACTCTGGTCACGAGCATAATACGTGCCCGTCCTCCCCAATTAAGATCCACCGACCGCGGCTGATATATATATATATTTATATGCATTTCGGTTTAGTGGTATTTTGAGATCATGTTAGGTTGTGTGTATGTTATGTAAGTTGTGAAAAGTGTGTTTTTGAAGTTTGGAAGTTTATGTGTACGCTCTATACTTGTAAGTTAGCTGTCAGCATCCCATGCCGCTGTGAGGGCATGGTAATATATATGGTATCGTTGTGCACGTCAATTATTTGTTCACCTGCAACTGTACTAGGTTGTGAAAAGGGTGTGGTATGTGCTTGAGTTTATGCGTAAATTCTACATATATAAATATATTTGTTTTCAGTGTTTATGCCATTGTGAGAGCATAATAAACTATATAAGTATACCCATTGTGCACTCGCTTCAGCTGTTCGCCTGCAACTGCATTCTGTGTGTGTTTTCCCGGATTGTCCATTAAACAACCAACATCCACCATCTACTTGCTTCGGTTTCCCTCTCTCCACACACACACCCAATCCATGACAGAAACATTACTTTCACTGTCATGTTTACTATTATGAAGGACCAAGTCTGCCAAAATAAGAAATAAATATATAAATAAATAAATGCTCAAAAAATAAATAAGCATACGATTAATTCCACAATAAATACAGTAAATAAATAAATGTAGGTAGTAATTAAATTATACAATAAGACATTTATGTATATATCTCTTTTAATTAGCTTATTTATTTATTCACCTTTGTAATAATTACCTTGATTATTTATTGTCCATTATAATCTTTAACTTTATTTATTAATGACTTATTTTTAAATGTATGTATTTATGTGTATGTTATAATATTTTTGTCTGTTTTATTCTTCCTTTGTATTTTTTTACCCTATTTATTTCTTCAACGCTATTTATTTCTCCCTGTCCTTATTACATTTCTGTATGCATTTCTGCCTCATTATGCAAATGAGAAGGGGCTGTGTCTTAAGGTGTCATCTTCTGCCCATTGGTTGGTTAGCATTATACTGCATCGGTTAAATCTACATGCTACCGGCCAGTCGGCCACAGTCACAACAAAGATGGATATTTACAATAAGGTTATCAGTATTGATGGCTGTTTGACACTGAAGTTTCGAAACGTTCTTCAAACCATTAACTACAATTCCATTTGAACCACTGCTCCGAAATTTACAACATGGTGGCAGGACTCATTTATATTTAAATAATAGTCACTATATGTAAACAAAATGACCTTTTCTCATTCTGATTGCTGCTGTCCTTCCCAATCACTCACTCCTACATACTACACGTCACGGTTTCCTGAAAGGACAACTTATATGGAAGCAGTTTTGCTGCAGTAGTTGTTTTTTGGCTTTTTTTTTCAGGTTATATACACTCCTCAAAAAAATTAAGTTAACACTAAAACAACAGAATGTAACTCCAAGTCATTCACACTTCTGTGAAATCACACTTTCCACACAGGAAGCAATACTGATTGACAATTGATCAATTTCACATGCTGTTGTGCAAGTGGAACAGACAACAGGTGGAAATTATAGGCAATTAGCAAGACACCCCCAATAAATCAGTCATTCTGCAGGTGGTGACCACAGACCACTTCTCAGTTCCTATGCTTCCTGGCTGATGTTTTTGTCACTTTTGAATGCTGGAGGTGCTTTCACTCTAGTGGTAGCATGAGAAGGAGTCTACTACAACCCACAGAAGTGGCTCAGGTAGTGCAGCTCTTCCAGGATGGCACATCAATGCGTGCTGTGGCAAGAAGGTTTGCTGTGTCTGTCAGCGTAGTGTCCAGAGCATGGAGGCGCTACCAGGAGACAGGCAAGTACATCAGGAGATGTGGAGGAGGCTGTAGGTGTGCAACAACCCAGCAGCAGGACCGCTACTTCCACCTTTGTGCAAGAAGGAGCAGGAGGAGCACTGCCAGAGCCCTGCAAAATGACCTCCAGCAAGCCACAAATGTGCATGTGTCCACTAAAACGGTCAGAAACAGACTCCATGAGGGTGCTATAAGGGCCCAACGTCCACAGGTGGGGGTTGTGCTCACAGCCAAACACTGTGCAGGACATTTGGCATTTGCCAGAGAACACCAAGATTGGCAAATTTGCCACTGGTGCCCTGTGCTCTTCACAGATGAAAGCAGGTTCACACTGAGCACATGTGACAGATGTGACAAGAGTCTGGAGATGCCACAGAGAAGCTGCTGCCTGCAACATCCTCCAGCATGACCGGTTTGGCAGTGGGTCAGTGGGTCAGTAACTGAGATGAGATCATCAGACCCCTTGTGAGACCATATGCTGGTGCGGTTGGCACTGGTGTCCTCCTAATGCAAGACAATGCTAGACCTAATGTGGCTGGAGTGTGTCAGCAGTTCTTGCAAGAGGAAGGCATTGATGCTATGGACTGGCCCGCCCGTTCCCCAGACCTGAATCCGATTGAGCACATCTGGGACATCATGTCTCGCTCCATCCACCAACCAGGGAGGTCATACGGGCACGTGGAGGCCACACACACTACTGAGCCTCATTTTGACTTGTTTTCCGTACCAAATCAAATTTGGATCAGCCTGTAGTGTGGTTTTCCACTTTGATTTTGAGTGTGACTCCATATCCAGACCTCCATGGCTTGATAAATTTGATTTCCATTGATCATTTTTGTGTGATTTTGTTGTCAGCACATTCATCTATGTAAAGACAGAAGTATTTCATATGATTAGTTCATTCATTCTGATCTATGATGTGTTAACTTAGTGCTCCCTTTATTTTTTGAGCAATGTATATTTTCTGACACTAACATTCAATGCAGTTTGGTGAATTTGAAGTGCTTACACTTGGAGGCTGAGCCACAGCATGAAGGCCTGACAATCTCTCCTCAAGATTTATTCTTTTAGACCCTCATTCTGGCTCTACCTGAGACATTCTCTGATTTGCTTTGCCATTGCATCTTCCCCTTTTTGTCATTCTCAATGTTATGTAATCTCTCATCATCCACAATCAGTGCTCCATATGTTGAAGATTAATACAAATTATTTCTTTAAAAAAATACTTTCTTTGTTGCAATTTCAGAAATCTTTATTAATGAAACAAAGTTACAACCTCCTGGATGCGGATGGCTGCTCCATCTCTCCATTCCCAGAAGTCTGCAACCGTAACTAGGGCCCTTTAAAAGGGAACAACTACAGCAATCAGAATGAGAAAAAGTCATTTTGTTTATGTTTAGTGACTATTTTCCCAATATAAATGACTCCTGCCACCATGTTGTTTGACTTCAGACCAAATGTCCACCTGTAGTAACTAGGGCCATTTAAAAGGAAACTACTACAGCAATCAATGAGAAAAGGTAATTTCGTTTACTTTTAGTAACTATTATCCAAATATAAATGACTCCTGCCACCATGTTGTTTTACTTTTGACCAAAATTTCACCTGTATTAACTAGGGCCCTTTAAACGTGAACTACTACAACAATCAGAATTTGAAAGTCATTTTGTTTATGTTTTGTGATTATTTTTTATAAATAGGTGACTCATGCCACAATATAGTTATAACAAAAAGTCATTTTTTACATTTTTTATTGCTCTGTATTTTTAATAACAAACAATATGAAAAAAATGACAAGCAATGAGAAATACAATGTCAAAAATGGTCTACAGAAGCATTAATATGCTTACAGAAAAGACCTCCTCTTCAAGGTAAATAACTTGTACCATGGTCCCTTACTACACCTATAGTAACGGGCACGTTGGACAGACATTCAGTTTTTGCGCTCTTACTGCGTCTTCATTTTTGGTGATTTTGAGTTGATAAACACTGTAAAACTTCTGTCTTAATAAGCTCTAAAAACTACACCTAAAAATGGAAGGAATCAAAGAATTGCCACGAAGCAATTGAAGGTAACATCCGCGAAAACCGACGAACGTCAAACATCAAGCTGACTTCAACGCGCCGTCCTGTCTTGTTTCCGTGTCGCGGTGGTGCTGCGAACCACAAGGTGAATGAAGCAGTTACTGCTTCGGACGTCATATGTTAACGTGATTTTTCCGTACTAAAGCAAATTTCGGAGCAATGATTCAAATAGAATTGTAGTTAATGGTTTGAAGAACGTTTCAAAACTTCAGTGTCAAACAGACATCAATACTGATAACATTATCGTAAATAGCCATCTTTGCTGTGACTGTGGACGACTGGCCGGTAGCATGTAGATTCAACCGATGCAGTATAATGCTAACCAACCAATGGGCAGAAGTTGACACCTTAAGACACAGCCCCTTCTCATTTGCATAATGAGGCAGAAATGCATACAGAAATGTAAAAAGGACAGGGAGAAATAAATAGCGTTGAAGAAATTAATAGGGTAAAAAATACTAAGGAAGAATAAAACAGACAAAAATATCATAACATACACATTAAAGGTACAATATGTAATATCAATCAAAACAATAACAAAACACATACTTTGCATTGAAAGAAAACATCACTATACATATACTATATATATTTCTTAGTTGTGTACTTACATTATCCTAAATGTTTCCACCAACTTTCAAATCCAGAGAAATTTGTAATTTAATTTGAAGACACGGGACATTTCTTTTTGTCGCCCATCAATTACATCATATAATATAGTTGTTCTAAGTTCCAGGGAACCGCCAAACATAACGTGAATAAAGTTATAATATTTTTAACAATACATTACTTTGTCAGTGAAATTTTTTTTTTGCGGGAGACGCTAGATTGGAAGGTTGTCATTGACGACGATAACAAAACCCATGATCCCACGCAACCTCCCGATGTCATCCAAGGACATCTTTTGCTATTGTTTTGATTGAGAGCCCCCTGGCGGCCAAAAGTTACACATTGCACGTTTAATACATACATTTAAAAAACAAGTCATTAATACATAAAGTTGAAGATTTTAATGGACAATAAATAAATAAGGTAATTATTACAATGGTAAATAAATAAAGAAGCAAATTAAAAGTGATATATACATTAACGTCTCGTTGTTAATTTAATTACTACCTACATTTATTTATTTACTGTATTTATTGTGCAATTAATCATATGCTTATTTATTTTTTGAGCATTTATTTATTTACATATTTATTTCTTATTTTGGTCCTCCATATACTATGATTATTCTCTGTTTCAAATACTTCATGTTCATTGCAATATTTCTCGAATATATAATAATAATAATGATGATAATAATGATAATAATTAAGTGAAGTAGCAATCTGTACTACAGCACTCTTACCTTCTCATTTATATATTGTGCCATGCATGAGGGTGTAAAATTTCAACTCTCAGCATTTCACAGAACTGCAATTCCGTTAATATTTCAAAGCCAAAATTATACTTGACTGCATGGTAGACTGGGTGGGCTTATTTAAAAGGCTTCATTATATAATTTTAGGCCTCAAGAAATACTAGGACAAGGCAGACCTAACTGAACTTAAAAGACAAATTGACTGTATGTGGTAAACTACTCATCCAAACAACTATAGAGAAATAACAAACTGTCTCAGCTAAAACATTTACATGTTTTCTTTACATAAAACAATAAACAAGACATTAATGACAGTTTTATAAATCGCTAAATCTAAAAAAAGATGCTAAACTTGTAAAGATGAATATCCTTTGTGAAGAATTACAGACCCCACATCCAAAGACTTTGACAACTTTGAGAGAGTGGTGGAGGGGTTATTTCTTCTCTCTCTTTCTTTCGTTGTTTTACCCATTGTCTTAACCCATTTCTTATTGTTTCTGTCATATGATTTCCAATTTATAAAACACTTTTGAATCATAAAGAAACAATTTGTAAATTCCTAATTGTGTCATGGCTTCTTTCTCAATGTCATGACCACCCAAGGTGTAAGAAAGAGAAGCACCAGGCCCAGCGGTACTCAACCCCAAAAGGGATATAAACTCTCCAGAGCCCCTACTGTCACACCCTAATTCAGTTTACCTGTTTTTACCTCCCCCCCCCCCACTCCAGGTGTTCCCTATCTTCTGATTTTTCCCTGTGTATTTAACCTGTGATCTCTCCCTGTTCTGGTTGACAGTTAGTCTTGTTTCCAGAGTCATCCCAGCCCGTTTCTTGTTTTCACGGTTTTCCCAGTTTCTGTGTTTAGAACTCCTGTGTACCAAAGCCTGCCTGCTTACTACCTGATTCAGCCTGCTGTTTGCCTGTGCCTTTAGATCTCTGCTCTGTGTACCAATCCCTGCCTGCACATCACCTCCTGTATCTGCATTTGCGTCTCTGTTTGAGCTGTGATACCCTACACCAGGGATGGGCAACTGGCGGCCTGCAGGCCACACTATGCGGGTCAATTTCCAAATATTAAAACTCAAGGTCGATTGACGCTTGAGAGCTTTGAAGCATCATAACCCCCAAACCGTGGAAACTTGCTGACATGATGGTGATAAGTGACAGCCCAATGGTGATTGTTTTTTATGTAAATATGGATTATACAGTGGTATTCTTCATGGTTTACGTGTATTTTACAATAATTAAGACAACTCCGGCGCAAAATGAACCTAGGGGTTAATAACACATTGGTACCGAGTCAACCGTTCTCTGGGATATGTTTTCATGCTAATCAAATGTGCTCAGTTTTAGTGCGAACTGATAATTACCTTAAAATTATTCAAAACTAATAAACCACATCACTGTAATACAATGTATGAACCTTTCAGAGACCAAAATATCAAGGTGGTCCTCCGGTAGTGAGGTTAACATTTTTGCGGCCCTCCATATCATCAAAGTTGCAGATCCCTGCCCTACACCATGAACATCTTCTTTAAATTAGTAAAATCCCTGGGACATAATGTACTATAGTATTATAATTACATTAAAAGTGGACGGTTACTGTAAGTTGCACTTAAGCTTGTTAACATGAAGATAATTTTGAGAGATGTGAATGAGATGAAATTTGTATTTATTATTCTATTGATTTTTATTTTTTGGAGACCAGTGTTTTTCAAACCTCTCCTCGGGGAACACTAGCCGTTCCATGTATTTGATCTATTCCTAAACTAGCACACTTGATTCAACTCATCTGCTAATTATCAGGCCCTTGATCAATGAATATGGTGAGCTAGTTCAGTGACTACAGCTAAACTGTGGAACGCCTTGTGTGCCCCAAGGAGAGGGTTGAAAAACACTATAGACAAGTCCTAATATGCAGTTCCACTTTAAGCATTGTCTTGTTGCCCCCCCCCCCCCAGGTGTGGAATGGTTGCATCATCCGAGTCGTTTTTTCCAGACAAACAATAGAGATATTTCTCATCTCAGGGGGACATGAAGGAGGGAAGCACGGTTATTCGAAAATACTATCCGGTTTCTACTGATACAAAGCTTAATGCTAATCGGTAAAGTATCCCTTTAACTCAGTACATATATGAGAGGATAACATATTTGCCAACTATACAACCGCCTGACCTGCTAAGAGTTGCAAGACAATGATGTGACAAGGCCACCGTGATGCAGTTGTCACTGACACAGTGACTTAGATCACTGCACCACACAGGAGACCAGATCACTGCACCACACAGGAGACTAGATCACTGCACCACGCAGGAGACTAGATCACTGCACCACGCAGGAGACCAGATCACTGCACCACGCAGGAGAACCTGGTGAGATGGACTTATACAACCTAGACAAACAGCATGTGTGGGAACTTGTTGTTTCTCATAAAAGGCGTCATTGGATTAATGTTTTCGATGAATTCAGGTATTTTGTATGGTTAGACCTGGATCATCCCCAAACACCCACCAGCACACCAGGGTTCTTCACAGTGATGCAGGGGGTGGTTGCCCTCAAGGCTCCACTGACACCATGGTAGTACTTGAAGCAGATTTTGGTCTCAGCTACCAGGAAACAGAAAGATACATGATAAACACACTGGAAATCCAAAGGCATTTTTTAATCAAATATTTATAGTAAAAGTAACCTAAAGTTAGTAATATATCACTACTTACAATGTTTATGTGATATTGACTTTTAGATAATTATTTTGAATATAGAATGGACATTTACCCAGCATGCTTTAATGAACGTTAATTTTTTGGAATAAGTTTTATTATCCATATTTGCACATACAGTGACTGACAAATTCATCTTACCTACACAAAGATGAAACACAGTACATGTTTCTAATGTAATTTGTAAAAACAAATACAGAAAATGAATGAGTTCAACAAACATTTCTCTGTCATTAACAAATACAGGCATAAACGGTAACTCTAAAAGTCACTTGAAAGAACAATACATACTTAAAGATTATATTGAGGGTATGGCTTAGTATATTACACAATTATTTTAAGCGAAAAGAACTCAAATCCGGACCCCGTTGAAAATATTTGTGGATGCTCTAAAGTAGTATGCAATGGGCTGGTTTCATGTACAAGGATTAAGCCTAGTCTTGTACTAAATAAGCAAGATCAATGGAGATTTCCATTCAACTTGATTATTTAGTCCAGGACTAGGCTAAGGGTGAATCCCATTTCTCTGTCTTAACCCTTCCCCTACCCCTTCGTCTTACCCCTAGCCCTTGTCACTCAAAACCGAGTGGTACACTCTAAAAACAAAAGGTTCTAAATAGCACTAAAAGTGGTTAATGGCTTGTAATGATAGGGGAACCACTTTAAGTGCTATATAGCACCTATCTTTAAAAATGTTGCTATGTAGAACCATAAGAGGTTCAATATAACACCTTAACCACCCCAAAGAACCGCTGAAGAACCGCTGAAGAACCAAACTGGGCTTAACAGGTTCTTTAAATAGTTAAGGTGCTATATAGCACTACTACTTCTCCAGCGGTTCTCCAGTGGTTCTTCAGCGGTTCTTCATCGGTTCTATGAGGTGCTTAAGGTGCTATATGGCACCTCTTATGGTTCTACATGGCACCATTTTTAAAGATATGTGCTATATAGCACTTAAAGTGGTTCCCCTATGATTACAAGCCATGCACCACTTTTAGTCAGAGAAAGGCAGTACTGTTGTGCAAATCAGCAATGTAACGTTTGCTTAGCACACTAGCGAAAACATTTTCAATTAAGAACATGGTTACAAATAAATATATGTACAGGACTCTGTAGACCACAAAACAATTTTTAAATAAATTATTTAAGCCGAAAATTCATTTATTGGTATCTCTTGATGATCTGTCTGTCATTGTTGCCGGTTGTGCAGTGTATTCTGGGTACCCCTTGGTTTGAAGTAAGCTCGCAAAAATTATTGGTTTTAATGGGTATCTACCCCTTCCCCTTAGCCCTACCCCTACATCAAAATGAGAATTGGGATAGCCCTTACTCTCACGTGAACGTGTAAAACTAAGGGTAAGGTGTAAGACAGAGAATTGGGATTCACCCCAATCTGTGTCCTTGAAACCTGCCCAAAATGTTTAACTGGCACTAAACCTGACATTTCTGAAAACATCTTATTTTTATTTGTATATTATATATAGTTATGAACTTAAAATTAATTAGGCAGCTGATTGCTTTATTCATTCTTAGTTCTTACTAATTCATGTACTGTATAAATTGCACAATCATTTTTAATTTAAGTTTAAACACTCTGGCTGTCTGCGTCTGATTTCTAACCTGTGACTTCTAATCTCCTCATGAAACACAAAGTAATGCAAAACAGAAAGATATGACTCACAATTATTATTTATAATTATTTATTACAGAATCATCAATTAAATTAAAATAATTGTACTATGTAATAGCAGGGTACTAATCTTCAGAGTAGTTTTATATGGAATAATGACACTATGGCAGTATCCTTAAGGGAACCCTATTCAACTTTCTTTAATTGTCAACTATGTTTTATAAAAAACAAATTTACCTTAATTTAAGCAGATGAGTTGAGTAAGAACAATTTCTTATTTACAGCAACAACCTGGGAGCAATTAGGTTGAAGTGTCTTACCCAAGGACACAATGACATTTGGCTCAGTTGGGAATCGAACTGGCAACATTCTGACCACAAGTCTGACTCCCTAACCAGTGAGCCATCTGCGCCCCATAGCCCTATATTTCAAAAATACCGCAGTTCACTAAGTCTATAGGAAAACAGGTACTTGTTTGTTGCTTAATTGGCAGGGTGTGCAATTCTAGGGTGAATGAGTATGTAGGGAATTGTATGCTAACTAATATCATTGGCTATTGGAGTGTAAAAAAAGGTAATACCATCCCATTGAAACTGAACTCAGTACTCATTAGTTTCCACACCAAGGTTGATCAAAGTTTTCAAAGTGTATATCCCATTCATGCTTCTCTTCCTGCTCTCCTTTGTCTCCTCTCTGCTTTCCACTCCTCCCTTCTTAACCTCTCCTCACTTTTCTTCTACTCACCATCCATGAAGTAAGGTCCAGGCTCCAGCCTCCAGACGATCTGGCCCCTCTGTGTCCCATTCACCCCGCGGTTCTTACAGTCCCACACATTGGACGGGCTGGTCTCATCTGGGCCGACCAGGGAATAGACACAAGTTTAATCAATGCAGTGTGTTTGTAAGTGTGGTCCAAGTTAGTGTTTGGTTGTTAATATGTATGTGGGTGATAGGAGTGTAGCATGACAACTTTACTAACCGTGAAGAAGGTTTGTTGTAATGAAGGTGAAGAAAAACACATTTGGATAGGCAAGGTACCAACTAGAACAGTACAACACTTTTTAAAAAAGACCTTCCACAAAGTTAAACGGAGGGAATTCCGCTGTATGTTGCAGTCCCTCCCCGCCTTCCCGCCCCCAGCAAGGTGACTAGGCGAACCCGAAGCAGCACGATAAGGGGAAAGACGGGGGGTGAGTGATATCATTGAATGTCTGCTTAGTCGTGAGATGTGGGAGAGCACCGAGCCCCCCGGGGGGATTTAAACACTGAGGCTGGTAATGAAGTGCATGATGGCCTTGTGATCGATAACCACGTGGCCTGGCGCTCTCTCAGCATAGATCGCTGTCTCTGCTTTCTCTCTTCTCTCACATTTATACCTGACAAGGAGGATTGGGATCTCTCTTAGGGGAGGCCTAATAGAGAGGTCAAAGTGTTAAGAATCTTCTAGAGGTCGACTGAATCAAAACACAGCTGGTGGTAAACTGGTAGAGGCATTAGATAAGTGTCTTAAGAGCCATAATACTGTTTCTTATCTGCTATTCTGATAAATACTAGTGAGTTTGAAGGCTTTAGTGAGCATGCAAACACGCACAGATCCACATTAGTCAGGTGAGGAGAGATGTTTGCCAGTTAGAAATGAGGGGAACAATTAAGCGGCCATGATAACAATAGGAAGTGGTTGGAAAATTAGCCAGGACACCAGGGTTAACATCTCACTCTAACGATAAGTGTGGTATTTTTAGTAGCCACAGGAGGTCAGGATACCAGTACAATATCTCATATTACAGACTGCACTGTCATGCATGGCAATATCCCGTGTTCTGCCTGGGAAATTGGGATTTGATATTTAGACATCGGTAGAGTGCCCCTTATAAGCCCTTCAACAACACTCCCAATAGCATCAGTTCTCCCATCAAAGGACTTGACCAAAACTGACACTGTTAGGGTGGTACAATTATATAAATAAATATAAACATACTGGGAAAGATGATTTTTGACTTACACTTAGACTTACTGATTTAAAATCACAATAGCGGGACTACCAATTTGGAGACCACCTGAGTAATAATGGTAATCCAGGAGTACAGTATATTTGTATACGTAGTACAGGACAAAATACTTCTTATATTCCACTGCCAGCCTACTTGATTCAACTACCTGAAACAAGACAACTTTGGGATTTGATCTACTGTAGCACCAACTGCTTCGTAAAAACTGATTTGATGTTTCAATTTATGAATATTAGTTACCCAGTTGCATTAACTTGGCATACAAAGTGATGGTTAGGAATAAAATAACCCTAGGGTCCTTTGTACCTTCACCTCAAGTCAAACAACCCCCCATGAGCTTTTTTCCCTTGTTATAACATTGTTCGAGTTAGCGCTATCAGCCAAATGGCTTAGTGAAGGCACTAATGGAACCAAGGCTGTATCTCGTAAATAACCCCACTAATAATGCCCGGAATGGTACCAAACTTCTACAGTAATACAAATTGGTTTTGTACTTACAAACGTAGTCATTGAAAAGATTTAAAGTACACCAGAAGTATATTTAAATAACACTTGCCTGATGGCTGCTACTCTCGGCTGCTACCGCGATCCCGCGAGATCCAGCGAGATCACGCACATAGCACAACATGTATTGCCCAGAGCCAAATTGAGAGAGTTGCGTCAACTCCGTACCGTTCCCTTCATCAACCAGTTTTTTTTACAGCAATGGTTGACCATGGAGACCCTCAAACGTTCCAAACAAACTGAGCTACTACCCGTGTCACCGTAGAGAAGCATTGTTTCATCAGCTCATTACTGAGGTAATAACTTTAAAATCCAAATTAATGAAATTAATGAAATTAATGAAATTAATGAAATTAATGAAATTAATTTAATTAGATTAATTAGATTAATTAATTAATTAATTGAAACCTGCATTACAGACACATTTTAGCTAACGTTATTGAGCATAAGTTTATAAAATTTACGAATTTAAATGTTTGAGGAAAACTAGCTAACGTTAACAGTTAACACGTTAGCCTATTCACTTCGGTAAAGTTCAACAGAAATTGGCAGATTCGCAGTTCAATAAATCATATGCGAAACGTTTTCATTACACGGCAGCTCTATCTAACCGTAGTAAGGTAGACATATAGCTTCAACACAGTTTTCATCCGAAAGAACCATCTAAATATTTGGATAAATAAAATGCACCACTGTGAGCACTCTGCCTTCGTCTAGGCACTGTCTACAAAGTGCAAAACCGGAAGTAAATAAAAAAAATACATTTCAATAGCTTCACTGTGTTATTAATCTAACGCTTCCAAATTCACTCCACACATTTAGGGTCTCCCTATTAACATACTACAACTGTTAATTATGGAAAAATAAAGCTTAAACTAAAACTTAAACTAAAAAGCCTGCTTAGCTTATATATAATATATTTTATGAGGAAACAAAATTCAATAGCTTCACTCTTATTGAGCCCTCCAAAATCAACCCACACATCTAGGGCCTCCCTATCATCTTACTACACCCGCTAATTATTGAAAAGCTGGCTCAGCCTATTTTTTATATATTATTCTTGCAAAAAAAATGTAATGGCTTCACTGTTATTGAGTCTATTGCTTCCAAAATCCCTCCACACATCTAGGGCCTCCTTATCAACTTACTACACCCGCTAATTTTTGAAAAGCTGGCTTAGCCTATTTATAATATATTTTTGTTTTGTGATATAAATTCAATAGCTTCACTGTTATTGAGTCTAGTGCTTCCAAAATCAACCCACACAGCTAGGGCCTCCCTATCAACTTACTACACCCGCTAATTATTGAAAAGCTGGCTCAGCCTATTTATAATATATTTTTATTGGAAAAAATTAAATAGCTTCACTTTTATTGAGTCTATTGCTTCCAAAATCCCTCCACACATCTAGGGCCTCCTTATCAACTTACTACACCCGCTAATTATTGAAAAGCTGGCTCAGCCTATTTATTATGTTTAAATAAAAAAGTGGAGTGGACACATTTCATAGTGAAAACAACAAAGTCAAAGTCAAAGTCAAAGTGGTTTATTTATCATATGCATTGAATAACATACATCGTCCTATGCAGAGAAATTCTTTTTGACATGGCTCGGCGATTCTATGCAGTGGGCTTAAAAACAAGAATTACAACAATATAAGAATTTTAAAATAGTAATGACAATAGTAATAATAATAATAGTAAAAATAATACTAATAATAAAACGCTATGAACTGAGCAGTGGTCTGGAAAATGTACAACAGTAGAAGTAGTAAATGTTATAGAATTGGCATGGAAAATTTGCTTTTAAAGGTGCATTTAAATTCTGCTACATCAGATGTAAAGAGCATAAGGTGACCAGAGAGTGTTTGTGCTCAACAAAACTGTTAGTCGACTCATCTCCCCTGGTTTCATAGTTTTAACTTTCCATATTTCTTACTGAGTTGCATTTTCTTGTACCAGATTTAGGGGGTGTATTTATACAAACTTTTGAAGCCTCCCACAATGTCTGGAATACTGGAATGCAGTAAAGAAGAAATATGGCAACTGCTATTGAGCCCAGGGTGAACTTGCACTGGTGGTATTTGTGGAAACTGCCCAACATTAGCAATTGGAACAGGGCAAATATTTGCTTTCAACTATCTCCCGCCAAGAGGATGATTATGCCGCGTTCCATTTGTACTCTGAGGTAGGAAATTCCAAGTTCCTAGTCGGAATTTAACTGGAACGCGCACCCAAGTGGGAAATTCCTAGTCGCGAAGTCTGAGATATTTCACTACCCCAAGTTAATTTTCCAAGATGGCAGCCCCCTGTATCAACAGTAAATGAAAGTTGTTGTTAGTGTTCATTTTTAGTAATTTATTTGTTTTTCATGAAAATTGTCGTATATGCAGTACTGTCCAACTGTTATCTCTGGACCAACGTGATCTCTCAGAAATCTGTGATACTACCACGGACACTTGTAAAATAAACACGGATCCTTAACTTCTAAATCCATGGCAGTTTCACGGAATCACATGATGACGTAGCAGATAGCGTAGATTTTGCAGGTTGGCAGGATGGGGATGGTGGGTGGGCGTAAAAACATGCGACTCACATACAAAAGATTGCGAGTTCGAATTTGTGCGGACACTTTGCATATATTTTGTTTTCTAGTCCAGCACGATGCAAACGTGTTGCAAATATGCTTTTTTATCCTTTCTTTCCTCACTTTTCACCATGGTTACAAACAATACATTACGACATAATATGTGTTACATGGAGTTAACAGCAAGGTTTCTGAGTGGTTAAGGTTAGGTTTGGGTAAGGAATAGATGGAATTTACAGCAATGTTTCTGAGTGGTTAAGGTTAGGGGTTTGGGTAAGGCTTAGATCGAATTTACAGCAATGTTTCTGAGTGGTTAAGGTAAGGGTAAGGGTTTGGGTAAGGCTTAGATCAAGTTAAAAGCAAGGTCTCACTGTGCGCCCATCGCAGAATTTTCTTTGAAACTACCATGGATTTTAGTCCCATTCCGTGAAACTGCCACAGATTCTGAAGTTCAGACTCCGTGGCAGTTTGACGGATTTCTGAAAGATCAGGCTGCTCTGGACTTGTTTCTACTGCGTTAAAAGGCATGAAAACACACCGAAATGCGTTTTATCAACTTTTTTTGCTAAAAATGGCTAACATGGCTAGTTGTATGCTACTTGTATGGTTGAATTGTTTTCCCACTTCGGTAACTGGAATGCGATCAACTTGTTTTATTCGGGTGTGATGTCATTCCCAGTTCCGACCTCCCACTTCGGAGCCAAATAGAATGCAGCATTAATATGTTTGTTAGATCATCCGAGTTTCACATCGACTGAAAAACATCAGTATCTCGAAAATGAACTGGAAATACCAACTGGGCCCAGAGGATTGTACACACTACCAGAGGTAAGAAACTGGTTAGCATGACCTAGTGTGTATTGTTTATGTAAGTGACATCTGGGGTTGTCTTTGGGTTTTGTATTTATCATTCTTGTGTTTTAGTCTGGATTTTGTTAAGTTAGCTTCTTTGTTTTCTTGAATTGGGTTGTACTGTTTTGGGTATTGTTTTGTAACCATGTTTTCAGTATTGGTTTTGAACATAGCCCTGTCCTGTTTTAGTGGTAATGTTTTTGCTGTTCACACTTTTTGACTGGCAAAATGGGAGCCAACAGAAACACAAACTGCTTTGTTTTTGTAAACTCTGTACACAAACAATGTTCTCAATGGTCGAGTTCATGTGTAGAGCCCCTGGTGGTACTTCGAGCAAAGTTTCATGTTGTGTGTCGAGCCTCAGTTGTGTTTTAAAAATCGTGATTTTGATGCTATCATATTACTGCCCCTATTACTCCCGTTCAAAAGGCAATTTGACCAAAACCAAAAATAGTTTTTTTTTGTCCTAACTGTGCTTTTAAAGAAAGTTTGACTTGGCTACATTTAAAAAAAGAATGTAGGTTGCATTTTGGCAAGAGTTACGCTTTAAAATATTTAGAATCAGTAGTTATGGATTGAGATGTGTCTATGATTAATCATTACTCTGCTTTCTTGACTTCATAATCGACCAAACAATTCCGAAAGACCCTAGTTTTATTTGACATGAACTACTGCCCAGTTATATGGTTTAAGTGCCGCTAAGAAGGACATAGTCAAACTGCAGTTGGCACAAAATAGAGTAGCAGGTATTGTAAAGCCCTAATGCTTGTCAATCTCCCCTGGCTTAGCGTAGTGAAAATACTGACTTGAAGGTACCAACTTGTCTCTCTGAATCTGTTAACACATATATATTTATTCTGTTGTTTTGTATAGATACGATAGATGGGATCTAATCAACAGCACAGCGACATCGAACTAGCTGCTTCAGCAATCGACAGGTGGCAGATCAACATATCCAAATATCTTTAAATCATATACATTTAGTTACGCAATTTAGAATACTGTGCTGTTCTTGCATTCTAGATACTTCATCAGCTCGAGAACACAGTGATGCTTAATGGATGAAAACATAATTGCCAGAGATGCTTTTCTAAATATCTCTTCCAATACTAACTCAAGCTAGTCATATGTTACAAGCAACACAACAAGGTGAACCATGCTAATATTTGCCAAATAAACAAATTGACTGCATCAAATTCTGTTGAACTTTGAGCTGCCCTTAGTGGACATGAGCTAATAGGGGAGTCTGTTGAGGTTTATGAACAATAATAATGTGCTCTCAGTCATACTAGATTTGTTTACTGTATTTTATTTTGGAACCAAGCAATCATATTTCAGAGTGTATGTCACGTGTCTAATTAGCGATTGAATGAATGCACATGTGTCTATTTCAGTAAACTCCGCCAGTCAGAGAAAAACTGATTGATGTGAAACAGTATCCCCTGTTGTCTGCGTGAGTTACTCTGCTGACAGGTTATGGGCCCAGAATACGGGTGTTAAGGCGCTGGGTAAAAGTCAGAACCAAAAACGTGTGTACCCGGTTTTTCTAAGTTTGTGAGACACGGAGCTACGAATATGAGCAGAAAGACAAAAGCAGTGGTATCCTCGGGCCGCTGGTCAAGGCTTGTTTTTGACGGGGACGAGAAGTATTATGAGCTATGAGAGACTAAGTTTTTGGGTCATCTTTGTTTGCAAGGAATATAAAAAGCTTGTATACAGAGCTAACTTCACTGCAAAAAATGCAGAGTGAGAGTGTTACGGAATATGTAATCAGAGCCGAAACCACGATCACTGCTTTGAGGAATGTAGGTGAGAATCTGAGTGACGACCTTCTGATTGCAATGATTTTGAAAGGACTTCCAGAGACGTTTAAGCCATTCACTATTCATGTTACTCAGAGTGATGTTAAAATGACTTTTGCCGAATTCAAGACAAAACTCAGGAGTTACGAGGATATTGAAAGCATGCGGACAACTACTGATTGATATTGGGATGACGTAATGAAGGCAAGAGCACAGCTTGGAAGTGGAACGAAAGTTACTTTTGATGGATGTGCGGCTGCAAGTACAGACATTATTTGTTACCGGTGTGGCACGAAAGGCCATAAGGCGAGTACATGTATGCGTAAACAATGGTGCAGTCAATGTAAAAGCACTACCCACCGCGATGCATATGATACCTGCAGACGGAGAAAACCACGGAACAGCGCAAGAAAAGTGTCAGAGGAACCAGGTGACAAGGAATATGTTTTCCGGGCAAGCGACGCTGAGATGTGGAGGCATGAAGATGAAAGAAGGGGCCTAATGGTGGATGCAGGTGCTTCTTCACACATCGTCACGGACATCGCAAAGTTTCAATGGTTTGATAGCAGTTTCCAAGCCGACACACTTGGCTGACGGTACGAGGTGTAAGGGAGTCGCTAAAAGCAGAGGAGAAGCAGCAGTATGTTTAGTGGACAGCACTAGACGACGCTTCAAGGCAACGCTAAGGAACGCGCTGTACATCCCTACATATCCACAGGACATCTTCTCTGTGAAGGCAACCACTACAAACAGAGCAACCGTGATCTTCAGAGAGAGGAAGAATGTTCTGCTACATAGAGACGGTACTGAATTTCCCATACACGTGCACAATAAACTGTACTATTTGCACACGATAGGAAATGAGTGTGATGACCAATGTAGGAAATGTTATGATTTGCAGACATGGCACGAGATATTAGGTCATTGCAACCATGGTAATGTAATTAAGCTAGAGAATGTTGTGAGTGGTATGCAAATTGAGAATAGAGCAGACAAACTTACCCCACCGTGTGAAATATGCATACAAGGCAAGTTTGTTGAGACTAGAAGTCGGGAGCCTGATGCAAGAGCCAAATTAGCGCTAGAAATGGTACACAATGATCTAGCAGGACCTATAGATCCACCGTCTAAAGACGGACACAACTATGCATTATCTTTCACAGATGATTATTCTAGTGCTATTTTTGTATACTTCTTGAGAAACAAGAGTGACACAACAATTGCCACCGAGAAATTCCTTGCAGATACAGCTGCATATGGAAGAGGTTAAATCATACAAGAAAGATCAAATATAATTTATTATTAAAATAAAGCAAGCTGGATGGAATATGGGGAAAAATGCACATCCTTTTTTTTAAATCTTCAACATAGGAATGCAACCAAGAAGAATGTTCTGAAATTAGTCACTAATGAAGGATCCACTTACCACTCGCCAGATGAAATTCTGGAACAGGAAGTAAAATACTTCAAACAGATGTTTTCCTTTCGGTCTTCTCCCTTACC
>JACXGM010003539.1:0-14897 GCA_016801145.1 Umbra pygmaea
GACCTGACTGCTGTCCAGAAGGCCATCATTGACACCCTCAAGCAAGAGGGTAAGACACAGAAAGAAATTTCTGAACAAATAGGCTGTTCCCAGAGTGCTGTATCAAGGCACCTCAGTGGGATGTCTGTGGGAAGGAAAAAGTGTGGCAAAAAACGCTGCACAACGACAAGAGGTGACCGGACCCTGAGGAAGATTGTGGAGAAGGACCAATTCCAGACCTTGGATGACCTGCGGAAGCAGTGGACTGAGTCTGGAGTACAAACATCTAGAGCCACCGTGCACAGGCGTGTGCAGGAAATGGGCTACAGGTGCTCCAGATTCAGGAGCTGCGCATGTGAATTTTTCTGTGCGTAGGTACTCTTCCAGTTTTGGCAGTACGCCATCTTCTGGTATGTAAGCTGCGCAATCTTTTATACTTGAGGCCCCTGGTTTTCCCATTCAAACAACTAATTAGCTACAATAGTAGTTGGCTAGCTTACTTAGCTAACTGTTGGAGGAAAAGTCTAACTGCGGGCAGAAAGGCTACGTCTGGTGTGAGAATATGACATTTTAACATGAGCTGTATACCTTCTAGCCATGACCCGGTGACAGACAAACCCGGATACATCTGTAGGGGGCCAGCTTGTCACCAAACAAGGAAGTTACGTTTGTCACCAAAACTGAAGACCCGCCTTGATGAGTGTTCTGACAGATAGCATTTTCATGATCTAGTTTTGTCCCTAAAAGAGCGTGGTGACTTGAAAATTAAAATGCAATTCACCGGGGGGCGGTTTAGCTTAATGCATTTTAATATTGTCCACTGTACAGCACATCCGAGTCTTTGAAAATGAAATGTCAAATGCCATTTTCATTTCCATTTTCAAATAGTTAGAAAGTGCATTTTAATTTTAATTGAGACTTAAATAATGCTTGCATAAATAGGAAATTAGACTACATTGTTTATATTGGATTTTAATTTTCACATTTTCATTAACATTTCAATATAGTCCTTTGTAAAGCGGGGTATGTCTTTGAAAATGAAATGTCAAACGGTTATTCCATTTGAATTTTAATATTGTTATAGAATGCTAAATTAAAAATTTGATTATTGCATTTTAATTTGAATATTGTCTCAAATAACACTTACATATTTTGAAAATTATAATGCATTTCTGAAACTGCATTATCATTTGAATGTAGTCCCTTATGGGCTTCCGTATAAAGCGACACAGTTTGAAAATACATTTAGGGAGTGCATTTTGTCCACTAATATATTTCTTCCCCTTCTTTCTTGGGTCTGAGTAGAATAAAGAGCCACACTTGCAGAAGAAGGCGTATCGAGTGTTGGAGGAGATGTGTGGAGGACAAAGGGAGGAGTGTACATTGTTTGTTCTCTCTCACTTAGAGACCCTCAAACACGTTCTGCTTGGATCATTAAAGAATGCATCGTCTCCTGCCAAGAGGGTAATATAATGGCTAAATTGACCAAGAGTAAGGACTAAACTCATTTTAGTAATTTAATGGTTGTATTTTCATCCCTCTTTCAGCCCAGACTAAAGTGCCTGCTCCACATTGTGAAGCAGCTGAACGAAGAAAACACAGATTTCATCACTGCCCTGCTCCCAGAGGTACTCCATTCAATACGTGTTTTTTGGCATGAATGGATGGTTCCCAATGATTAACTGATACTGCTATTTAAAAATACCTGTGATAGTCATTTAAAAAATGGTCTGCTGCAATACAATTGTTTCATAGAACTTGGGTATCAGAAATATTGTAAAGGCAGTTTTTAATTCTCTATAGAGTAAGCAATATATTTAGATGACAAAGATATTTGAATTTCAACACTTTTCAAACTAGCATATGTTAGGTAAGACTGCATGTAAAATATTACTTAAAAGCGCACAGGTGCGTGCGCTCGCATGTGTATTCTTGCACATTTAATCGTTTATCCCCTTTTTCAGGTACCAAAGCTGTAGGCCTAGTCTTGATTGAAGTGCCGTAATAAAGACCTTTTTAAAGTTTATTATTTTGAAATGATATTTTTCCCTTCTGGGCACCATTCTGAAGCAGTGTGGAATCCTAAAAACATTATCAAAGGCTCTAATCCCACCTAAATAATTAGAAGGCTTCTTTATGAAGGTCTGTGGATGTTGTTGATGAGACAAAGTATATATTCTCAATGGGTGATTGCCTAATCTCTATTTCTCCTTTTGTATGCACTATCACTTTCTTGATATGTCTGTCACTCTTTCTCCCTCACTCTCTTGCGCACACACACACTCTCCCTTACTCCCACAACTGTCTCGTAGGTGATCATTTGTACCAAGGAAGTGTCAGTTGGAGCCCGTATGAGCGCCTACAATCTTCTGGTGGAGATAGGAAATACCTTTATTAGGTTCCATGGAGATGCCAAAGGTAAGAATTACTCGATGAATAGCTTGGGTCAGACATTTTCAGCACTCTGGCTACCAAACTCTCTTTAATCTGTCTCTAACTGTAGATGCCTTGGACCAGTATCTCCTGTTGATTTATGTTGGATTGACTGGCTCAGTCACCATGATCACATGCACTGTCCTGGCTCTTACCAGACTGGTTTTCCAGTTCAGAAGTAAAGTCGCTCTTTTTTTTATCAATTACATTAATGAGTCATTTAAGTAAATGGGAAACACCCACATATACTGAATTGACTAGGTATCAATTGATGGATGTGTAGAGCCATTGTTACATTGTGTTTGTATGTCAGACCTGATAGGTGACATGGGGAAAATGAAGCAGCTCCTACACAATGTGTGTCTGCTGCTAACATCCCGGACCAGGGAGATAGTCAAAGCTGCACTCGGCTTCATCAAAGTCATCCTCTTCATCATGGACACCAAGACATTGGCTGGACATATTGCGGTTGTGGTAGGTTGTCTGTGCGAAGTTTGTGTCCTGCCTGTTGAGGAAAAACCATTATGTCGCTAGGTAAGTGATTTTGCGATGCATTTTGCTAAATGGTTTTGTGGTCTCTCTCAGATTGAGGGAATTGGAAACATGAAGGAGGACATTAGAAGACACTTCAGGATGAAACTGAAGAACATTTTTACCAAGTTAATCAGGAAATTTGGGTATGTTTAGGCTGCATACATAGAAATAGAATGGATAGAAAGGCCAATGCTGCTTGGCGTGGTCATTCGATTAGTACACAAGAAAATGGGGATTGTTGTTAGTTGTCACGGTGACAACACACAAATCTGTTTAATGCGGAAGTAGGCTTCTAGATCTTTGCAATGGTATGGTACATGTAAAAATGGCTGCCGCTCTGACCATTCTGCTACATTGATTTTAATTGGAATGGCATTTCTAATCATTCCATTTCTACGGCTGCATATTTGAAATTTAAGTTTACTTTCAACAAAATTGATTCACACTTAATATCAAAGACATTTGCTTGTACACCATTCAGTAATGGTATGTGCCCTAGCAGTTTAATTTTTTTTATGATTCACATGGATGTAATAGACAAAGATGAATAGTGTAATAAGACATTATTAAACTGTCAAACCAAATCCTTGATTTCATGTACATTTGTTTTTCGCTGGTTGTAGGTTTGAGTTGGTGAAAAGTCTGCTGCCTACAGAGTATCATAAGGTGTTGTTAAACATTCATAAGGCTGAGGCCAGGACCAAGAGGTTAAAACTATCTAGTGATGATCATGACAACTCAGACAGCGACGATGACATGCCCAAGGCCAGGACTGAGAGGTACTCACTCGCACATGCACCACCGTAATGATACCTCCATTAAATGTTTACATAATCATTGACTGTTGTGTCATCCCCCAGTTTTGAAGATATCTTGGCAGAGTCAGACTCTGACATGTCAAATGATGAAAAGCGCAAGACCCAAAATAAGCCCACTAAGCAGAAGGGTCGGGCCTGGCTGAAGGAGGGACATGGAGAAGAACCTCTCAATTTCCTGGACCCCACTGTCTCCAAGAGGGTTTTGGGTAATTTAGTCCTTACACAACTTTTTTTGTTGAAATTACATCTGTGAATTTTTTTTCCCCGCTTTCCTTCTGTTGCTTGGCAAAGAGTGTTTACTATGAAGTAGGGATGTAACAAATGGGCAGTTTATCTTGATGTGTAATGGACATTTTTCTTTTCGATACCTGGTAGAATGATGAGGGAGAAAATACGGAAAAAACATGTATTTATAATAAAGTCCAATTGCTTTTATGACTGGGTATTTCAACCTTGACAACCGCGTTTCGAATCCAGCGAATTGTAATGATCTGATTATTTAACTACTGTTTATAAATATAAGTCAGTAGGCCTACGTGATGGCTTATTTATTTTTGGCTTATTTATTCCTTTGCGAAAGGTTGTACTGTAGCTACAGTATTTACACAGGATATAGTATACAGTACAGTTTCACTTTGCGGGATAAAAATGGGTATAACGAATGACATTGTGTTTTTAAGTCGTCATATGAACTCACGGAAATCCTCACTATGCGTTTCTGCTTTCATTCTAAAAATAGTTTAAATTGAATATTGTAACTGTAATCATACATTACCTAAACAGTGATCAATTCAATTAAAACACATCCTAGAGTATCATCTACTGAACAGTATATTTGCAAATAATCAATGTACAGTTTTTTGTCGAAACAAATAAAAAATACAAATATTTCAATCTGTGTGTAATATCGTGATTGCATCCTCCGATTTTGTGAGCCCTGTTTAATGTGAAGGGTGTCCCATATATAAGTACATATTTATTTTCCGTTGTCCTTTTTGCTCTGTATAGGGTGAAGTCTTTGAAAATGGCCCACGTTTTGGTTAAGGGCTTATAATTAGAGGTCGACCAATTATGATTTTTCAAAGCCGAAACCGATTAATGATTTTTTGAAGACCAAAAAAGCAGATTCCGATTAATCAACCGATTATTATGATTTTTTTGGAGGGGGGGAAATAATGACATTACAACAATACTGAAAGAACCATAAACTTTTAATATACCTTCTTAATATAATACACAAAATAGTTTCAAATCTCAAATAAATATATCAAATTATTTATATTTGTTCAAACAAAAGTAAAAACACATAGTAGGCATAGTATGATTTGTATTTGATAGAACTTCGCATATTTAATCTTTTTTGTAAAACACCCTTGGGTTTTGCCTAAAAAATCCTTTAGTCTGTGCATTTTGATAGTTGTCCTTTTATTAACCAATCAGATTTGGTGCTGCACAACAGGAGTACAGATATCCAAATTAATATCCAGAAGCACTTGATAAATATATCTGGTTTCAAAATCAATACACAAATACGACGATAAATATAAATATAACGATAGCAGTAACTGAGAAACATGGGATTTAGTCTTTAACCTCTTAGCATGCAGTATTCCGCCCGCGGGAGTTTCCCCCTCCAAAAAAAAATTGGACTAGAATCACAGTTCACACGTCCAATTATTAGGGTATATATACATGTTATATATCTACAGAATGCTTAGACAATCAGGAATGTAGCAAATGTCACCATTTTACAGTAGCTATAACAAAAAATTATGTGAGCTACGTGCCTTGTACACATGTGCCTCACATTAAATGGAATTTCAAACTAGAAACAAGGCTAACACCGTCATTTATTGGGTTTTATATACATGTCTTATATGTCCTTACACTTAGAATATTGGGATTTTATCAAATATTAGTTTTAGTGTAGCTATAGAATTCACAACGTTACGACTACTTAATGTCAGCTACGCGTCTTGAAAAAAATGTTTTTGTTTTGACTTCATAGAAAATACATTAAGGAATAAAATCAAAGCTCACAAATGCAATATTTAAGTTATAAATACATGTCTCATATGTCCTTAACCTCTTAAGCCTCGCCCCCAATTTGTAAAATTCAGCCTAAAAATCATACCTAAAGTTAAACTCTTGTTACACTGGACCTGAGGCAAGGACAAACGTATGGTTGATATTTTTTTAAAGAAAAGACTGTAAGCTATTCAAATCATGTTATAAAGGGGCTGGCCACATATGTCTTAACATTTTAGAATGATTGAGTGAACAGACAATGAGCTGTAGCTTTGTTTGTGAAACTATATTTTTAGAAAAAATGCACTGTGATGACGTTCACATCCGGGTCCTGAGACGAACAACACATTTCTTTCGTGAATTATCTCTGTCAATGTTCAGATAAAATTGTTAATCTTGCACATTTTTGTAAGATCTCTATTTCATTAAGATGACGTATATGCCAAAATTGCTAAGCTTTTGGACACTTTCCACATCTGTCTTTTGTTCAGAAGTGCAGGCCAAATACACTAGGTTTTTCATTTATTTATGAAGACATTCAGTAGCGGTCTGGTAAGAAAATGCAATTTTCACATTCAAGATGGATTTTACCTGGGAAAACTATGCTTTATGTCATTACTGGGACCCTTTGATTACCAAAAATAAGGATTTTATGACCGTAAGTAAAAAAAATTGTACTAAAAGTTTAACATAAGTGAAGTGTGCTAACCTATATTTCCTAAGTAAAATGTAATTTTTCAAGACGCGTACCTGACATTAAGTAGTCTAACATTGTGAATTTTTTCTAGAATCCCAAGATTCTAAGCTTTAAGAACATATAATGGCCCTTTTCCACCAAATTACCCGGAACATTTTGTCCCAGGATCTTTTTTTAAGGGGGCCATTTTTGTCCCTCTAGAACGTAGCAGTTTGTCTTCCGACCGGGGGTCTAAAGTAGCGGGAAGATTAGGCAAATCAGCCCTGTGACGTATGCTCACTGTGCGTGACTGCTCCTCCCAGGCCCCGGAAGCGGCAGAAATGTACAGCAACGAAAACGTCATTGGAGGATATACAAGCAATGCTGTTCTTGTTGTGATGTATTGTTTAGCTAAAGAGGTCCTTGTTATTTTAGTACCTTATACAATCTGTATTAGACGATCGAGTCAGCTCGCAAACAAAAGGCTAAATGGACAAAGAGAATAATTGTGAAAGAAGCTGCCAAAACTAAATATAGAAATGCATTTGTTACGAAGTTGCTTTGCATTACATGATCATCAATTGTGGAGATGATGTGGGGTACTATGTCCTTGGTGATGCAGCCTATCCTTTGAAGAGGTGGCTGATGAAACAGAGAATGGGTTTCCAGTACACCAAACCAGGATGACTGCCATTCACTGTCAAGGATCAGGGTGTTGATGCACAAACTGGTCTATTAAAGTTTTTGAATGCAGTGTAGCAAAATATGGTGTATACACCCGTTTTTTCGGAAAATCATTAATCTTACACTGTGCAAATTTTTACTTAACTGGTTAACCTTACCCTGGTTTAAATACAGTGCATATTGCTGTTCAATTTGTCAAATTGCCTGCCTGAGACTACGGTCTCAGAGCATAGTAGATGTTATTCCAATTTGGTATCTGAAACAGTATGTTTGTCTCTGCACATGTAATCAGAAAGATATTTATTGGCAAGTAAGTGCATACCAAATAAGGATTTATTTTTGTCCATTATTGCATGTCTCAATTGTGCATAAATTCACAAATTTTAAACATTTTTCACCTTTTAAGGTGCAGGGTATGGGCAGTTTGATCAATCAGGAAATTGACAGTATGCAAACAGGTGTATGTATACGGGCTATAATTATCTACACCAGGGGTCTGCATTCTTTACCATCAAAAGAGCCATCAAACCTATTTGACTCATAAAATTATAACACAGCTTTTATATAGTATAACTAAATTGCATTTTAGGAAATTTTAGATCAACAAAGTTACAAACCCCTTCTGTGCTTCTCTCATAACAGATGTCTATTTCTTGTTTATTTCCATGTTATATATTTTCAAAGCTACATGGAGACACTTCAGAGGGGCTGAAAAGCCACCAGTTGCAGACCCCTGATCTACGCATACAGCATTATGTACATAATATACTGTAATGTATAGTGTAAGCAGCAGTATGGTGTAAACATTGTTCTAAGGTGAAGGAAATAAATAGTAGGATATCAGTTATGTAGCACCTGACCGTCAATTAAAACCGTAGCTTAAAAAACTTCTATTTGCATGCAAATTAAAAGAACATTGACTTCAATAAAGTGACAAATTGCTATATAACCAGTGTCCAACATCAAACGGCATTGTGTCTATTTCTTAAAGGACTGTGCAAACTGTATGAGAACAGACAAAAACCCATTCTGGAAGTCCCGCCTGAGCCGTCTGCATTCTTCAGCTTCCGCCTGCTGGAATGCCAACTTTCGTCCTCAGCGCTATTTCCTCAGCATGGTGGGCTATCATCAGCTGCATGTACTGGTCTCGCTGCTAGTGTCCATGTTGCAGGATGGCCCTATTTTCATCATCCATGCTCCTCAGCGCCTCAAGGAAGCACGATTCCTTTTTCCTCTAAATCAAAATATAGATAACGCAAAATGTACATTTAATACTTTATTTCAGGAATAGTTTTTTATTAAAAGGTTGAAAATGAAATTAAAAGGAATGATGCATAGTTTTAACCCTCCCCACCAAACATGGCCTCCCTTAACCCCTCAACCCCTCTGAAAGATTTAGAGCACCAATAATACATCCTACACGTGTCTGTTTTTAATTGTTATGTTATTTGGAAATAATGTTAATGTTGTTTTTTTTACTATTGTTTTTTATGTAAGCTAGTGTACTACAGATTACTGTAGGTTATGTGGTATGTTTACATTTACAAATGTTGGTTAATCTAATTTATTGGTGTTGTTATTGTCAAATATATGCTTTGCATTGATGAAGGTGGATAGATTTTTGAGCATTAGTTGAGTAGCTAGGTAACTTCGTGAGCTATATCAAAAATACATTTTTAAGTGATATTATTTACCATCAATGAACTGGTCCTCGGATTCTTGGCTAGCTTCCAACAACGCATGTGCCGAGTCTTGTTTGTGCTCTCACAGAAAAAGGTCTGTTCCCCAATAACCGTTTGTGTGCCGGTCAGAACCATTAGTGTTGTTATTGTCCTTTATTTTTTGTAGTTCTGCTTTACTTTCTTTAGCTTCTCTCTGCACTGTATTCCTGTGTGAACAATACCCAGCGCGCACAACCGACTTGATATTTTGAGATACACCTTTATAACATGATTTGAATAGCTTCCAGCACACTCTCTCAATATATGGCTTTGTAGGGTTCTTTCAAAAAGGATGTAGGAAAATAAAAACAGAAAATAATTATGCATTTTCTTTATTTCATCTTATGCCATATTCACTGTGTATATTTATGAAATTAATTTTACATATCCAAAAATTTCAAAGTCTTTTCTTTAAAAAAATATCAACCATATGTTTGTCCTTGCCTCAGGTCCAGTGTAACAAGAGTTTAACTTTAGGTATGATTCTTTAGGCTGAATTTTTATAATCGGGGGCGAGGCTTAAGAGGTTAATTCAATCAATCAATCAAATTTATTTATAAAGCCCTTTTTACAACAGCAGTTGTCACAAAGTGCTTTGACAGACACCTGGCCCGAGACCCCCAAAAGCAAGCAACACAAGTAATGCACAGTGGCTAGGAAAAACTCCCTAGTAGGAGGGACCTAGAGAGAGGCCAGACTCAAGGGGGTGGCCAGTCCTCTTCTGGCTGTACCGGGTGGGGGATTTGAAGGTACACAGCCCATTGTAATAAGGTCAATCAGTGTTAAATTATTGTCCAGCAATGAAGATATGATTGGTGGACTGTGACCATAGTCTTTATGTAGCATCAATACAGTTCGTTCGGTGGTTTTGCGAAGGAAGACCGTGAAGCCGCCTGGATATGAAAGCTGGAGTCATCGGATGGAAACGGGATCATCAATCGCAGTGACATGGGATCCAGCACAGCAGTGGGACGGGCACAGGAATGGGACAGGAAGGAGTCATCAGGCCACATGGTCCTGTCGCATGTTCCTAGGGTCCTCCTAGGATGAACATGACATCAGGAACATTAAAGTGGGCATACCTTGGGTCTAGTACCTTGTCACAGCTCTGACCCCAAAATTAATATATAAATCCCTAGTCCCCCGGCACATAAACTATTGCAGCATAACATCTGGGGCTGAGACGGGGGTGGGGACAAGAGACGTGGTCCTGCACAAGGAAGCCTCGGGCAGGATCAAGCAGGCATGCTTCCGACCCACCCACATTGCCAAGACCACACCTCCAAAGGGTCACCAGCAGACCGTAACAACAATTTCCTCCAGACTTGATGCTGCAGCTTGGGATTGGTGGACTTGCTCATGACAGATGGGCTGGCTGCACGCAGGTTCCACGTGATTTGCTATCTAATTATAACACTAGAGGAAGTGGTTTCTCTCCAAAAAAGTATCGGCCATAATCGGCGAGCAAAACATGCCGATTAATAATTATTTTGAAAACTCATAATCGGCCATAATTAATCGGCCAGTCCGATTAATTAGCCGACCTCTACTTATAATACGATCACATGAGCTATGCAAGGCAAGTTTATTTATATAGCACATTTCATACACAATGGCAATTCAAGGTGCTTTACATGAACATGCAAACATAAAAAAATGAAACAGAAAGCAATTAAAATGAGAAAAAAAAACAATTAGCAAAATAGAACAGTGACTGAACAGAGACTGACGAACCATATAAAAATAAAGTGCAATCCGTTCGGACTTAGCACAGTGTTCATTCAGTAAATCCGTAGCTAAACAGATATGTTTGGATTTAAAGGTGACTACTGTTGGACCACATCTGATCTCTTCTGGGAGCTGGTTCCAGCTCTGGCTGGCATAGTAGCTAAAAGCAGATTCTCCGCATTTTGAGTGAATCCTTGGTATCTCTAGCTGATGTAATCCTTCTGATCTGAGTGCTCTATTGGGTTTATATTCAATGAGCATATCAGCAATGTATTGAGGTCCTAGGCAATTAAGTGATTTATATACCAGTAATAATACTTTAAAGTCTATCCTAAATGTGACTGGGAGCCAGTGTGTAGAGACCTGAGGACTGGCATATGTGTTCATATTTTTTGGTTCTGCTTAGAATCCTGGCAGCATCGTTCTGTATGAGCTGTAGCTGTCTTTTGGTCTTTTTGGGAAGACCAGTGAGGAGGCCATTACAATAATCCATCCTGCTGGTGATGAAAGCATGAACAAGTTTCTCTAAGTCTTGTCTGGAAACAAAGCATCTAATTCTTAAGAAATGTTTAAGATGTTAAAACAGTAACTAAATCAGCATATTATCATGACTACTGAAACTAAGGTCGGACTCCAGAATCACACCAAGATTCCTGACTTGATCTTTAGTTGTTTGACCCCTAGCATCAAGGTATGCATTTACCTTGAGAACTTCATCTTTGTTACCAAATGCAATGACTTCAGTTTTCTCATTGTTTAACATTGGCATAGGGAGTCAATGGGTCCCAGAAAGCCCGACCCAGTTTTCCAGCCTGTCAAGAAGTATGTTGTGGTCGACAGTGTCAAATGCAGCACTAAGGTCGAGTAGTACCAGCACTGATAGTTTGCCTGTATCTGTTTTGAGGCGAATATAATTTATTATCTTTACGAGCGCTGTCTCTGTACTGTGATGTGGTCGGAAGCCAGATTGAAAATTGTCAAAGTGTCCATTTGAGCTTAAGAATTTGTTCATCTGATTGAAAACGAATTTTTCAATGATCTTGCCTATGAAAGGGAGATTTGAGATTGGTCTGTAGTTGCTCAATACGGTGTGATCCAAATTGCTATTTTTCAGGAGGGACTTAACAAATGCAGTTTTTAGGGACTTTAGAAAAGTCCCAGAAAGAAGTGAGGAATTTACCAATTCTAGGAGATCTGCTTCTAAACAGTTAAGCACATTTTTAAAAAAAGATGTGGAAAGTGTGTCAAGGGCGCAGGTTGATGTTTTAAGGTGCTGTACTGTTTTTTCCAGAATGTTACCATTAATTGCTTCGAAAACAGACATAGTGACTAATTTCTGAGGTTGTGGTCTAATCTGTCTGACCTCAGCGCACCTCAAGGATGTGCTGATCACCTTTCTGATATTATTGATTTTCTCTGAGAAGAAAAAAGCAAACTCTCTGCATTTACTGTCTGAGAGCATTTCACTGGGAATGTGACTTGGGGGGGGTTTGTTAGTCTCTCTACAGTAGCAAAAAGAGTGCATGTGTTGTTAGAGTTGCTGTTTATAATACTTGAGAAAAAGGTCTGTCTAGCTTTGCCTAGTTCTACATTGAAAGCATGAAGGGTGTTTTTATAGATGTCATAATGGACTACAAGTTTTGTCTTCCGCCACATGCATTCAGATTTTCTGCATTTTCTCTTCATATTTTGTACGTCTGAGTTTCTCCAAGGTGCATTTCGTCTGCCATTTTTCTTCCTGACTTTCACAGGAGCAGTATCATCAATTGCACTCTTAACTTTTGAGTTAAAGGAATCAAGGAGAAAATCAAGAGTCCGCAGATATGCTTGGTGTTATAGATGAAGCCTTCATAAATAGCGCCCTAGTGTTTTCATTCAGGCATCTCTTTTTGACAGACACAGATCTTGCTTCAATTTTAGGAGAGATAAATATATCAGAGAAATACAGAAATGATCAGATAGTGCTACATCCTTAAAAATAATCAATGAAATGTTTAGGCCCTTACTGATAAGTCTAGAGTGTGTCCACGATTGTGTGTGGATCCATGTACATGTTGAGTCAAATCAAAAGTATTTAAAACACATGATATCTTTCACCATATTGCTTTCTGCATTATCTATGTGAATGTTGAAATCCCCAGCAATAACGAGAAAGTCAAACTTTGAGGAGATTGTTGATAGCAATTCTGTAAAATCCTCAACAAAGGCAAAGAGTATTTCGGAGGCCTGTAAATAATGACAAGTAGAATGCGTGGAGCACATTTTAACACAGACTGTTAATTCCCAAATGACATTTGCTTACATTGATAGACATCTTTAAAAAGGGCAGCTACACCTCCTCCTCTCCTAACCGCTCTGCAGACACTCATAAAATTAAAGTTAGGAGGGGCTGTTTTCTTGAAGATTGTTGCACTGCAGCTCTCTTCTAACCATGTTTCATTTAGAAGCAAAAAATCTAGGTTATTTGTGGTTATTAAGTCGTTGACTAGAAGTGATTTATTTTTAAGTGAATTTACCAGTGGTATTAATACTTCCCCCCACAACAATCTTAGTTTGACATGTAATAGGCAGTACATTAGATGGGTTTGCTATCCGACTTGAGAGAGCCCTAGACTTTCTATTATGTAAAAGAACAGGAATGGAGAAAGATACAGGCACACTGGGTTCCCGCTTCTTCCGTAAACATTTGATACTGTTATCATAGTGGGGACCCGACACATATCACTGAGAGCTGAGATCTAGTGGTATTGCATGAGATCTAATGATATTTTTCTGCCCTGCCCGCCTGGAAAACTCAGACAAATCAAAACTTTTGTTGCATGTCAACAAGTGTTGAAGCAACAATGCAAGATCAGTTTTTTTGATATGCTGTAAAGATAATAAGAGATTTGACGCTACATTCTTATTAGGCCAATTTTACCTGATGGCCCATTTTAGCTGACTTCACCCTACTGCTTTTATCTCCTTCCGGGGATCCCCGGATTTCAGTGAGTTCAAAACACAATGTTCGTTATACCCATTTTTATCCCGCAAAGTGAAACTGTACTTTGATGTACTGTAGCTACAGTATAACTTTTTGCAAAGGAATAAATATGCCAAAAACAAATAAGCCATCACTGTAAAAGACAAACCCATTAGGAGCGGGTTTTTTTAGTGGTCTTGCACCACTCAGCGACGAGTATAGACCATTTGTTGGCAACTAAATGCACTGATTGGTGCCGTGGTACGAGAGGCACCACTTTAGTGTATCTACATCTGTAACTTGTGGCATCTCTGTTCAATAAATTACATTATTTATAAATACATATTTTATAAATACAGATAAATTACTAAAGTGATATTATTATACAATTATTATTATTCCACAAAATATAAATGTCTGAACAGTAGTGCATTTTAAAATGAGTATGAACTTATTTTCTTTTCATTATTTGAGGTCTGACAACACTTTTTTGTTATTTTGATCAGTGGTCATTTTCTGCAAGTAAAACCTCTGAATTACTTTTTATTTGGGAGCAATGTTGTTGGTAGGTTATGAAATTAAACAAAAATTTTCATTCACCAAACACATGCCCATCAGTAGAAATCCATAGAGATTGATGATTTTTCTGTTGATATACAGAGCTGAATATGTTTTAGAATTCACCTGCCACAATGGCTTTTGTACAAATGTATTTTGCCATGTAAAAATCTGTGTTCTCCATTCAACAAACACTTAGTGTATTGAGTAAGCCCTGTGTGTGTTTCAGCCACCAACCCAGGCATGAAGAAATCGACAAAGGTTCAACATGGCTTCAAGGTCACGTCAGATGGAAGACTCATCATCAAAGAAGAGGATGCCAGAGACAAAAGTATAGGTAGTCCCACACTGCGTCACCAATCGGTACATTTAGATAACATGAGTTGGACTATTACTGATGCATAGTGCCCATTGGTGCCGGATGCTGCGCGGCGCAACATTTTGTATTTGTCATCCTTTTCATGACGCTTGAATATATATAACATACTGTCATTGGTTCAAATAAACCTGCGATGGGTCTTGTTGATTATTTAAAGATGACGTGACCATCTAAATGTACCGTGGTTTGCTAAAAATAACGTCAATCAATTAGAAATACACGTGCGTTTATTTTTGAAAATAAACTAGTACGACAGAGGATTTTGACAGCGAGGGCAGTGACATTGAGATTGAAGATATTGCTGCGTTCGTTTATTCTCAATAAGATATTGCTGCATTCGTTTATTTTCAATAACATATTGCTGCGTTCTTTTATATGGGAGGAGTTTGATAGGGAG
>JACXGM010003539.1:14997-34733 GCA_016801145.1 Umbra pygmaea
ACTGTTCCCAGTTCAACCTCAGGACTTTCCCCACCTTTATATCATAACAAGATGCCTTGTTCAGTGTGTTGGCATGTTTAAAATGTGATTTCATATATTTTATATAATTGATTTATTTCTTTTTTATTCTCCATCTGATTTTAAGAATTTTTTGAAAAATGTGTTGGTATGTTAGTGCTAAGAGAGCATGATATAATAAAACCTGTGATTCCTACCTTTAAAATGAATTTTATTTCATGTTTCTATGTGCTACAGAGGCTTAGATATTAAGGTTTTGGTAGACGTGGAAAATTCTTAGTATTTTTTCAGAAAACCCTCAGGAGATAAGGTTGTTCATCCTAGAATACCATAGGTTTTTATAGGCGTTTTTAGCAGGCGTTTTAGGAGTAAATGGGTTAAAAAAAGAACACTTTGCTTCCTGAATGAGAATCACATTAGTTGTGTTTTATACTGACACTAGTAGAACTTAGTAATGGGTTTGTTTTACCGTTGATGTAGGAGTATTCAGTGCAAATCCATCCTAGGGATACAATTTTTGGGGGGGGACAGACAGCAGTTAAATGAATGTAGTTGTATAATTATACACTAGAATTAATTTCTTAATTTAAATAAAGCCAATGTGATGACTCTATGAATTGCATTGAAATTTATATCCAACTATAATGTTTTTCGCGTTTTTTTTCTTTTAAAAAAAATATAGAATCCTGTGTGGACACAGCTTTCCTTTTCATAGCTTAATACTGTTTTAACCTGTTAACACTAGAACTGCCAGGCCTTCCAAACTACCTATAACCGCCAAATGCTGACGCCCATCAGCGTCATTAGCATACGAATCACCCTCATTAAAAACCGCTCTCTCCTCCGCAGCCTCCAGCGAAATCATCACTGCATCCAGCGATCAAGAGCATCACCTCTATTGTGTTTTTATAGACCTACGGAAAACTGTCTCAAAACAGATTAATTACATAGAGATTTTTGTTGTTTTTGATGGTATTATATTGCCTTTATAGAATGACATTTCTTTAGTCTAGAATGAAAATCCACCACATGTACTTATTTCATAGATAAACCAGCTAATACTTTTAATACGATTTTCAACTAACGGCGCAATCAGAAAGTGCCGTTTTAGTCATTTTAAAATGTGTTCCAGTGTCGGAAACAGCCTGAATTACAACATGTCCTATTTATGCTGTTGTATTTTCATAATTTTATAGGCTCTATAGAATGTGAATGATTTTCAACTAACAAATTCAGAACAAATATGTTTCTGGATCTGCATTACGTTTCAGCACACCCATTATATATATATATTTTTTGTAATATTTTATATTCAAATACAATAGCGAACAATTCAGCGGGTGCAGTGTGGATTTTAAAAACAGTTGTGTTTGCTAATTAGAGACTAGAGAAATCCTTTCAATATTTGTTTGTTTTGTATTTTTATATATCCTACTTTTCTTTCTGTAAAATTTTGTTGATGAAGGTAAAAAAGATTTGACAAGATAAATAGACGTGAAGCTAAAATGAATCGGTTTCAAGCAAGCTTCGCATTGAATAACGGCACCTGTAAAGACCGGTTTATTTCCATTCAAACCCGCTTATGGTGACTATATATATTAAAATATGTACAACTGTTGAAAAAAGCGAAGCTCTATTGAAGACGTATTTTTTCCTTTTCAAGTCTATTTTGTTCTGCGTATCAGACCGGTGCAGTGTGGATTATAGAATTGTTCTATGTACAGTTTTTTATAATTGTTGAATTATCTGCTTGCCTCAAACGCTTTTCGCTGACGAGATAAATAGACGTGAAGCTAAAATGAATCGGTTTCAAGCAAGCTTTGCATTGCATAACGGCACCTGTAAAGACCGGTTAATTTCAATTCAAACCCGCTTCAGGTAAATCTATATTGAAATATGTACAGCTGTTGAAAAAAGCGAAGCTCGACATGTAGCTATTTTTTCCTTTCCAAGTATATTTTGTTCTGCATGGTTAAACAGAACAAAAATACAATTTCTTATTTACAGCAACGACTGGGAGCAATTAGGGTAAAGTGTCTTGCCCAAGGACACAATGACATTTGGCTCAGTCGGGAATCGAACTGGCAACCAGCTGACTACAAGTCTGACTCCCTACCAACTGAGCCATCTGTGCTAGTCATCTCAATGAATTGGTCCTCTTCTCTAGAGGACTATTGCGTATGAGTAGTAGACAGTGTTACTTTACAAAGTGTAAAAAGCACTATTTTATGTCACATTTTTCAATATTTGCATTGTTCTTGTTTTTGTAATATTGATTGTCTCATCCAGTTGTTTTGAGGAAACACTGCCTCCCTTGCCAGCCTACAATCGCATAATATCTTTATTATTTTGATGTGTTGAAACATCATCAATGCTGAGTAATATAGGCAACAGAGAGTAAACCTTTAGTTAACCATTTGATCATATTTTTTGTAAATATGATTACAAATATTATTGAGTTACTTATTTTGTTACATTACAAATTGATCTGAGTAATTTAGGCAAAAAAAATGTATTGGGCTTTTTATCAGCAGCTCATTTCATTTCTGATTCTCCGACCGACTGGCTTGGGTCCGACCTGGGTCAGTATTCAGGCCGGATGTCAACCCTACTCTGCCTAGGTAGGTTAAAGTTCAACAACTCAGCGGCATGTTGAGATCCATTGATGGATGAAAATTATCGTTCATGCTTGCGCAATTGAAACACAGCCCCTCCCCCACCCCCTCACACACCCTCTTACTAAATGTCAGAAAAATGCAGGTAGGCCTTTATTCATTGCCCCTCCTCCACCCCTCACCTCTCTGTCCGCGGTGTTGTTCAGGTTCAAGCAAGCTTCGTTTTGCATAACCTCACGCTGTAAATGCATGTTACCAGACAATGAACGTTTTATAGCTATAGTTTTCATAGTCATAACTTCCGGGGCATAGGCATCAGTTTGGATTGAAATGTTATGGGGACACAGACTCTTTCGGAAGAGGCTGCACAGTTTAGACCAGCAGGATGATGTTGCTAAAAAAACATCCAATAGCTATGTAACTACTATCAGATCAGACCTCGTGGCCGCGAAACAGGCCCAGTTTTTACGGGGGTGATTGACGGGCATCCAATAGCTTTTTTTATAAATCCCTCTGCACTTCCATTTATGTCATGCGTTATGCAAACTGAGCACAAACGAAACCCCTACACAAGGAATGTTGTATAGGTGATCGTATAGACATTGTTACTTTATAAAATAGTGCTTTTTACACTTTGTAATGTCACATTTTTCAGTATTTGCATTGTTCTTATTTTTGTATAATATTGATTATTGTCTCATCCAGTTGTTTTGAGGAGACACTGCCTCTCTTGCCAACCTACATTTGCATAATAGCTTCAATTATGATGGAAATGTTTTAGAAATTGTGATTGCCTTATTTTATCCTTCCATCGAGCCACAGAACAAGGAATGCCATTTCATACAAGGAATGCAGCTCAAAGTGCTTTACTTTATAAAAGTGAATATAGAAAAAGTGTAGAGTTGGAGAATATGCAGTAATTACCGAATAAAATATGGAAGACTATAAAGTTGTTTGATGTTTTATATTCAATAACAAAGTTTAGTGCATTTTAGTGCATCTGCTCGCCTCAACAACTCTTTGCGCTGACTAGATGTAGACTTGAAGCGTGTTTACAGACATTTAATATTTTATGTAGTTTTCATAATCATATAACTTCACGGGCATCCAATAGTTCTTTCATAAATCCCTCTGCCCTTCCATTTATGTCAGGCGTTATGGGAACTGAGCACATATTTTTTTTGTTAGTGTAATAGGCTATATCCGACATGGAGAATTACATGTGTAAATGCAGCGACATTTGGCCAATTGTGATTTTAAAACTTAAGGATTATGGTAGCAATGGAAACAACATATAGCCTACTTATAATACAAATATTATTCATTCATTTATTTTGCTACAACATGAGTGTAGCCTATGTAAAATGTTGAATTATGAGAAGTAGCGTTTCGTTGTTGAAAAATAATCGGCGACAATTCTAATACACATGATAGCCAGTAACTTTAGATATTACATTATATTGTAAAGACTAAAGTTAAAAGTATTTTACGACATGATAGACATTATTTAGTTAATTCTCAGCCAGGGCTAAAGATCTTTTGTCTGTGGTTATTGGCCATTGAGCCATTGAAAGCATTCATTCAGTGAGAGGTGCTTAGCGCCTTGGTTGCTTAGCGCCTTGGTTGCTTAGCGCCTGGGTACCAGATAATTGGCTGGGTACCAATGTTAGGCGGCGTTGGATTTTGGCGGTTTTAGTAGTAATTAGGGGTAAAAAAAACATGGAAATCATTGATAAAAAGCTTTCTGTTTGAGATTTTTGAAATTGGACAACAGAATAATGTGTATAATATGTATAATAAACATATTTAGGAAAAGTCAAGGAAGCAGGAGGGTGTAGCTTTCAAAATCACATATATATTTTAATTACAAACTCAAACGCCGGATGGCGTCGGCCTTTGGCGGTTCTAGTGTTAAGGATCCGGCCCTGAAAATCTATTTCCGCCTAAAAAACATACCCAAATGTAACCTTTTGTTATGTTGGACCTGAAGTAAGGAGATACATATGCTTGATATTTTTTTAAAGGAAAGACTTTGAAATTTGTGGATATGTAAAAATTATTTAGAATAAGTGTACACAGTGAATCTGGAACAAGATGAAAGAAAGAAAAAACATATCTTATCTATTTTTTCTACATTGTCTTTCAAATGCAAATAAAATGCCATATATTGAGATTGGGTGCTGGAAACACTTCTAATCAAGCGAGGACAAAATGTGTCGAAACGTTTAGAATGATAGTCAACAGCCAAGGAGCTATTGATTATTTTGTAAGAGGATCCCAAGTGTCCTTCAAGATTGGGCCCAAATTTGCCCATATGTAAACCAAGTGTCCAAATTAATAATTTTCATATAAATAACTATAAAATCATGATATGGTTACAAAAATCATTTTTATCTTTACAAAACACACGTATTAGAACTCAAGTTTCATATAATCACATGCTAGGTTCTCTACTTTATGCACAATAAATAAATAATGAATCTAATGTAAAAACAAACCATAGCATTGTTAAAATATTCCCAAGCCAATGAAAATAATAAATGAGCAGAGTAAACAAAAGCCAAATGGTTGTGGATTTTCAATCACAGAGAAATCTAGAATTATAAAAAGCCATTCAGCATAAATATTATAACATTTAAACAACTGGATTAGAATAAGATATGTTATTTTACTCACCGAACTAAAACAGGATCTTTCCCTTCCAAAAAACTTAGTTTAGTGAAAATTGAACATTTTGCTGTGGTATCTTGCACATCAGTCATCAATTCTGTGTCACTTTCTCTGCAAATCTTTTCCAAAGCATTGATAACATTGATATTTATCTTTTTCGAAAAAGCTTTTATACCTCTGGGAGGCGTTTTATAAAAGCTTTTAAATGAACAAAGTCAAAAAACAAATATATTTTCCATCTGGAACACAACATGCTTCTTTTGCGCAAAGACACTGCATAAAAGTCTGGAGTGTGCACCGGGTATGCATGCTTGTAGTTTGTGGTTTTTGGCTCACAATAATCAACCAAACATGCTTGAAAAGCACAGCTCATTGGCTGTCTACCTAGCTTGAATTCAAATGGTTCGGTTATGATTTAATAGATTTACTGTCAATCGAGTGCAACTCTGGTGAATCATTGTGACCCGGATGTAATCATGCTTTCCTGGAATGTAGAAAGCTTAATCAGATCAGATGTCTGCCATCACCTAGATAGAATTTAACGGCTGGAATACTGTTTTGAATATCAAAAGTTCGGAAATAGCTTGTGAGTTTTACTGATAGTTTTTAAACGATGCGGTTTGCTGTAAGTTTGGATTGAGTTATTGATCGTTTTTACATAACAAATGGATTATACCAATGAAAGCGATGCTCCATTTCATTGCTGAGACCCTTTGGATGACGAATCAGAGAAAGATAGCTGACAAAGTGCATTTATTTTGTCAGACGTGGATATATTGGCTGAGTCCCAATAACAAACGGGTTTGTTTACAATGCACTCACGTCACATTATTTAATCAAGTAAACCTGATAGCAGCCTGTTTGTTCTGGCCTGCGGGACACTGATCCTTAACAGGTTAAGAAAGCATAGAAATATAAAAAATACAAATACCAATAATATCAAGAGATTTTTTGTATATATTGCTCACCTAACCTAAATTATGTATTCATTCACAATTTAATTCGTAACTCACGCCAAAATGTAACCTAAGGTCTTTTTTTATGTAGATGAGTCAAACTTTTGTTTATAAGCATAATTATGGAAAAATTTTAGTCAAATCCCCTTTTGAACGGGGGTGATAGGGGCATTAATATGATGGCACCAAAATCACTATTTTTAAAACCCGAATAAGGCTCGACACAACATGAAACTTTGCTCTGAGTATCACCAGGTGCTGTACACCTGAACTCAATCATTGAGAACATTGTGTACACAGAGTTTTTTAAAAAGAAAGGTTTGGTACAACTCACCTTAGCAGTTTGTGTTTCTGCTGGCTGCCATTTTGCCAGTCAAAAAGTGTCTTAGAATACGAATGAACAGACTCCATAGGAGGAAATGTCATAAAGATGTTATTCCAATGAAAAGCATGATATTTTAGTCACTTAGCTCATGGCAATATCTATTCAAATAATAACAAGGGTTTCATTCAATATATCACTCAAAATAATCAAATTTTATCTGACGTAAACTCTCGCGTGAAATTTTGTAACACCTGCAAGAACTACCCACGCGAGACCTCACGTGACTTCTCCGCTTTTTGATTTTAGTAATATTTCATGAGGCTCCTTGTTCAACTACAAGTTCAATATTGAAACAAACTGCTAAGAAACAAACTGTTAAGGTGAGTTGTACAAAACCAATGTATACACAATATTCACAATGCTCGAGTTTGTGTACAGCCCCTGGTGATATTTAGAGCAAAGTTTCATATTGTGTCGAGCCTTAGTGTTTTTGATGCTATCCTATTAGCGCCCCATCACTCCAGTTCAAAAGGTGATTTGACCAAAACCAACAATAGGGAAAGTCTTATGTGGCGTTTCCATCCTAATTATGCTTTTAAATGAAAGTTTGACTCTGATACATTCAAGCAAGACCGTAGGTTGCATTTTGGCGAGGGTTACGCTTTAAACAATGGTTCTGTAAATTAACATATTTCTGGACCAAGACTACCATACAAATACTGTATTATACAATAGAAATATTTTTTTATTTAAATGAAGCCTTGTTTGTTTTAATACTGTTTTAAGAAAGTGGAGAAATACCATGGACTATCCTGCATCTCCAGTCTCCGTTGTACTGTAAATTAATAAACAAACAGGTTTGTAGCCCACTTTATGTTCCAGAATGCATTCCTAAATTTTGTGTGAAACTTGTTAATACAATATATCAAGGTTCAGTTTCACTTTGCGGGACAAAAATTGGTAATGAACAGCATTGTGTTGGTAAGTCATTATATGAACTCTGGAAGCTGCTCGCTGAAAACATTGATTTTCACGGAAATCCCAATGGCAATTGTGGGGATGCAGTTGTGACCGTATTCAGTGATGCAATGGATTTGCAAGAGATTGTAAGTTTGAATCCTTATATGGGATATCCATTTTTCATGGGGATATTTCTTTTTACAGAGACTGCTATTAAACAAATGTAATTTTCTTATTATACAGTAGAATTAATTTAATTGAAATAAATCCTTGTTTGTATTATTACATGCAAGTAGCCAACATCTGCATGTCCTGTAAAAGTAAATCCCAATGTCCCTGCTAAACCCTAAGCCCTGAAACCTCACAGACTTTTCAAGAACGTGTGACTGTGAGGCTTTGAGTTTGAGTGTGGACGTTGAGATTGGGCCATATAGTGTTCTCAAAAAGTGACCTGAAAGAAAGATGTCCAGATCGCCGGAGTGCACGTGAAATCCCCCGACCAATAAAAATTGGCTGCTGTGCTCTCACAACTTTCTTTCTCTTTCAAGATGTCTCTATTGTTTAGGTAATGTTCTGATGTGGTTGTCATGGTTTTTCTATGTATTCAATTTAGTTAAATCTATCACCCCCATCCACCCTAAGCTGTCAGGTAAATGGACACAAATATGGATGAACTCTGTAATGGGACTGTAAGGTGTGCCGGCATAGAGTAGCCTGTTAATGTCTTCCAGAAAACGTTTATGTTGATTTGCTGCCAGCAGAAAAAAATGCTATTTTATATCAAAATAGCATGTATATTTGCCATACAAATTCCAAGAAACATTTCAAGTTATAATCTTCATCATTTTATGTTATATGCACCAAAGTGAAAACGTAGATCTCTACTAAATAAAATAAAAGCTGTAATGCATAGTATCTGGTAAATATAATAAACAATGGTCACGCATTGGTATCGAACCCGGACCACCTGCTTGAGAGAGTAAGTCAAAACACTTATGCCAACAAGGCCGTATGTTATTGGACTGTTTTACCTGCTTTAGGTTTTAACTGTGTAGACAGTGTGCGCATCAAACTATATTTTAAAAATGAAAAAAAAATGTTTTGTAAGAATGTACTTCAATTGTTAAAGTGCTAGGAATAGTACATTTAACTTCCCAATGTAGTTTTTTTAATGATAGAGAAATGCTGTTGTACAATAGTTTAATCAAGATGAATTGGGATGTGCTCACTGGAGCCACCTGGTGGCCACTAATTGTATTCTCTTTTAAAAACTCACACTGGACATTTAATTTAATTTCTTGCAGTGTAATGCCTGCAGTATACTTAACGCACCCGACCGGATGTGCGCCAAAGTGACGTCAAAAATGGGGATTTCGAGCGTGCGAGCCAAGGGCGCGCACCACTTTTTATTTCCCCGTGGCGTGCCACAAAACGGAAACAGGAAGCATGGACAAGTTTGAGTGCACAGTAAACGTTTCATAATAACACAGTTAATGGTTCATAATAAAACTGTAAATGGTTCATAACAACACAGTTAGGATATTCTTAGCCACTGTTGACATTAACGTCAATGCTGCTGCCAGTTCTGCCATCGTTTACCTTTTTCTTCTAGTCTGTGAAAATATCCAAGTTTGTAGCCTCTTCTCAGTTGCGACACCTCTGTTCAGGAGAAGACTGCAACTAGTGTCGCGAGCACCATGCACAAGTATAAATAGTTACGGCGCTCCTATGATGTCACTTTGGCCAGGTCTGGAATCTGTAGTATACTGTGTGCTTAATTCAGTACAGCCTTCAAAGGAATTCAGCACTTCACCTGTGTTAGCTTCACATCTAGGTTTCTAGTGTTTCTGTATACTCATCAACCTCCAGGTCTGGTTATTTTAAAATAAAGATGCTAATATTAAAGGGCTTTAAGAATATCAATAGCTTTATAAATATCTTTTTTTATGGGATTCTTGTTCTAAACCAGGGTGTTTTAATTTTCTTGCCCTTCAGGTGATGATGGAGAGATGAAGGACATCTTGAAAGAGGCTGGTGTCAAGAGTGTGAGTATCTCATCAATGCTGTCTAGTAATACCCTTTTCACATACAGTGTCGGTACAGTACCGTGTCGTTAGCGGCTACTTGTACCCTTTCAGACAATTGAAAAATAATGACCTCTCTGATGGGGATGAACGGCCTCCCTGATCTAATATGGAGGACCAAGTCTGCCAAAATAAGAAATAAATAAATGCTTATAAAATAAATAAGCATGCGATTAAATGCACAAACAATACAGTAAATAATTAAATGTAGGCAGTAATTAAATTATACAAAGAGACATAAATGTATATATCACTTTAAATTAGCTTAGTTATTTATTCACCTTTGTAATAATGTCCTTATTTATTCTCCGTTATAATCTTCAAATTTATTTATCAATTACTTACTTTTTAAATAGATGTATTTATGTGTATATTATAATATTTTGTGTGTTTTATTATTCTTTTGTAATTTTTTACCCTATTTATTTCTTCAAAGCTATTTATTACTGCCAGTCCTTTTTACATTTCTCTATGCATTTCTGCCTCATTATGCAAATGAGGAGGGGCTGTGTCTTAGGGACTGTTCGGTATTTATGGAATTGACCACCGGGGGAAAATAGGGAGTTGTTTGACTACCTCAGTGACATCCACCAGGGAAATTGACGACGATCCCCCGTCATCCTCTAGCTCTGCCTCTAATATAGAGTGCGTATTAGTCGGATTCAGGAGTTCCTCAAAGTGCTTCTTCCACCGCCCTATTACCTCCTCCGTTGAGGTCAACAAAGTCCCATCCTTACTGTATACAGCTTGGATGGTTCCCCGCTTCCCCCTTCTGAGGTGGCGGACGGTTTTCCAGAAGCACTTTGGTACCGACCGAAAGTCCTTCTCCATGTCTTCTCTGAACTTCTCCCACACCCGCTGCTTTGCCTCTTTCACGGCAGAGGCTGCAGCCCTTCGGGCCCTACGGTACCCTGCAACTGCCTCGAGTCTTCCCGGATAACATATCCCGGAAACACTCCTTTTTCAGTCGGACGGCTTCCCTGACCACCGGTGTCCACCACGGTGTTCGTGGGTTACCGCCCCTTGAGGCACCCAAGACCCTAAGACCACAGCTCCCCACCGCAGCTTCAGAAATTAAGGTTTTGAACATTGTCCACTTGGGTTCAATGCCCCCAGTTTCCACAGGGATGCACGAAAAGCTCACCCGGAGGCTTAAGTTGAAAGTCTGTCGGAGAGTGGCCTCCTCCAGACGTTCCCAATTCACCCGCTTGGTTTACTACCCGTTTGGGTTTACTACCCGTTTGGGTTTACCAGGTCTGTCCAGAGTCTTCCCCCACCCCCTGACCCAACTCACCACCAGATGGTGATCGGTTGACAGCTCCGCCCCTCTCTTCACCCGAGTGTCCAGAACATACGGCCTCAGATCAGATGAAACAATTATAAAATCGATCATTGACCTTTGACCTAGGGTGCTCTGGTACCAAGTACACTTATGAGCATCCCTATGTTCGAACATGGTGTTCGTTATAGACAACCCATGACTAGCACAGAATTCCAACAACAAACAACCACTCGGGTTTAGATCAGGGAGGCCGTTCTTCCCAATCACGCCTCTCCACGTGTCTCCATCATTGCCCACTTGTGCGTTGAAGTCCCCCAGCAGAACTATGAAATCCCCAACTGGAGCCCCATGTAGGACCCATTCAAGGTCTCCAAGAAGGCAGAATACTCTGAACTCCTGTTTGGTGCATATGCACAAACGACAATCAGAGTTTTCCCTCCCACAACCCGAAGGCGCAGGGAGGCGACCCTCTCGTCCACCGGGGTAAACTCCAACGTAGCGGCGCTCAGCTGGGGACTTGTGAAGTATCCCCACACCCGCCCGGCGCCTCACACCCTGGGCAACTCCGGAGAAGAAAAGAGTCCAACCCCTATCCAGGAGAATGGTTCCAGAACCGAGACTGTGCGTAGAGGTAAGCCCCACCAGATCTCATTGGTAGCTCTCCACCTCCCGCACAAGTTTCGGCTCCTACCCCCACAGAGAGGTGACGTTCCACATCCCCAGAGCCAGCCTCTGCTGCCCAGGTCTGGTCCGTCGAGGCCCCTGACCTTCACTACCACCCATTTGCCAGGGCACCCGACCCCAGCAGTTCCTCCCACAGGTGGTGGGCCCATGGGATGGAGGAGGTGCCACGTTGCTTTTTCGGGCTGTGCCCGGCCGGGCTCCGTGGCAAACCTGGCCACCAGGCGCTCGCTGACGAGCCCTCCATCCGGCCCTAGCTCCAGACGGGGGCCCCGGGCTTCCTCCGGGCAGGGTCTCTCTTCTTCTACCTCTATTGTTCATGGCATTAACATATCACTTACTTTTGGTAAAGTGTAAGATCAGTGGAAATAGTCCATAGTCTTTCATGTAGAGGTTTGTTTGTTCCTTTATCTTCATGTAGACGTTAACTTAAAGCACAACCGATATAGATTGTCTATGCTATATAAGCATTACCTAACCATAATTGGCCATTGATGAATGGTCTTTGTTTGCCTTATTGTAAAGGTGAAAACAAACACCTTATGTAACACTTGATAAATGCTTAAGAATGCCGAATAAGCATTACTTAACCATAATTAACCAGTTAATAATGCTCATTCTTTGCCTTATTGTAAAGTTGTAAAGATACACCTTAAGTAACACGTCCTAAATGCTTAATAGTCCTGAATAAGCATTACTTAAGGCAGTGTTTTTTCAAAGTATGGGTCCCGACCCACCGGTGGGTCGCGGGAGATTAAAATTGGATCGGCAAATATGTTTTCATAATTATTTTGTCATGGTTCTTTCATGATTAAAATGTTATAGTTGACAGTACACCTCCACAGCCACATGGGGCAGTGTACTGAAGTGAGCAGTTGTGTAGGTCAAGCGGGTCCTACAGTATGATTAACACATTGTGAAGAACACGGACGAATCGCGGAATCCAGACATTAACGTGCAATTCAACAAAATGAAAATATAAAAAATCCTAATCTTAAAATTCCAATATATTCACATTAATATAATTACCACCGCATATCGCCTATTCTGAAAGTAATGTGAATTTGTAAGCACAGTGTCCTCCGAATGCCGTGTGTGTGTCTCCCAGCACGCGCCTCTCTATTGCGAAGTGCTTGTAACATCACTACTTCCTTCCCTTCTACACTACATTCCCTATAGAGACAACACTGTTTCTTGGGAGTTCGTGCGTAACATTAGGCTACTTCAGTAAAAAATTTAATAGCGAACTTCCACGGATGCAGTAAAATTTGTGCAAAGAAATATGAAATTGTATATGTAGTGTGCGTTTGTCTACTGAACATAGCCAGCATGCGCATTTAATCGCTCCTATCTAACGCACGTCATAAAAGTATGTAGTCCATTCTAAATTGTCCAAAAAACACAACATTTGTTTTTCTTCGTTTCACTCACTTATCCATATGCTTAAAAAATTATTAAGCTACTATTTAAAAGGGAAACAACGACAAATATCAATAATTTGTCTATGTATAGCTATAAATCGCTTGAAGTAATTGTCTCGCTCATTGAATTTGCCAAAAATAAAACAGATTTTACAGGGCCTATTGGCTTACCTACATCTGACAAAATAACCTGTATGTTAAAAAAACGTGTTCACCCAATGCGCTGGTCGTTAGAAGTAGCTAACAAAAATAATTGCCATTTATTACAGTTTTCCAAACTTTTATTTGACTTTAGTTTCACATAGCTAGTTAAAACAGCATCATGGATATTTTTATCTGAATGCGAGTAAATTAATACAAGTAATCTAATATTTGTGGGAAAACCACCTCATCTTGGTTATTTTGGGGATTTTAAGATGTTTTTATAAAACACAGGTATGTGGTGATAATACTGTCAATATTGAGAAAATTAATGTTGTACCCATTATTATTCTGGTGACAATTAGAACGTATGTATTATGTTAATACCCCTACATACAAATACAAATGATAGGAAAACGGTTAATTTGCAAACACCTATTTTCATGACATTTGGGTCACGATGGTTTGTAATTTTGAAAATGTGGGTCGCCTGAAAAAAAGTTTGAAGAACACTGACTTAAGGTATACATGTTAACAACTTTAAATAATGCAAACAAAGAGCGATAATAACTGGTTTATTCTGTAGGTTATTGTTCCAAACCAAATTTAGCACAGGTGACGTTACTCATTACCAGGATGAAATGCTAACTCAGGTTAGTCGCAACTGGGGTTAGATGGAAAACTTATGGAATGGCGGCCTGCGGGTACAGGAATGAGTCTCGCTAAGTATTATTGTCCTACCAGTATTTTAGGAAATGGTGATGTATATTTTATTCAGCCTGGTGTAGTTTGTAGTGACGTACAGTTGCCAATAGATGGCAGTAGCTACGTTGGAAGTAACACCGCTCCCATTCAGCGCAATGCGTTTTACTGCATTAACTAATGTTAAAATAATGTAACAATTAATACCCCAGTTAACCTTAGTAAATGATAATTTGACACCTTAGTTAACTGTTATTAATATTAGTTAATGTTTTCTGCTACCTTAACTAATCTTAAAATACACACCTTGGTTAACTGTTACTAACAGTTAGTTAATGCTTAATACTGCATTTACTGATGTTAAAGTAATGCATTTACCTTAGTTAACAACAACATTCTTAGTAAATGATAATTAAGCACCTTTGTAAAGGGTTATTTACTGTTAGTTAGTGCTTTTTACTGCATTAACTAACATTAAATAATGTACCCTTATTGTAAAGTGTTACCGTGTAATTTCTTCAGTGTTATCACATTAAAAGTTATAATCAAATATTTACAAACATGTAAGGGGTGTATTCACTTTTGTGATACACTGTATTTAAACACTTAATAAACTGCTTTGCTGTAGCTACATGAAGCCACAATTAAATTTAATGTCTGTCAGATAACAAACACATGTTTTCAAGAAGCAGTTATTATTTCGACGTATGATAATATTCAGGTGAGCAAAGAATATATTGTTCTTCACTGTCGTCACACTGTATGGTAACTACTGCATGAACATAGGTTTTTCGTGTTTTATTAAAAGCTTCAAATATAATAACGAACCATGCAGTGTGACTTAAGATTGTTCTAAGTAGTTTTATAATTGTTTAGGTTATTTGAGAATTTATATGGCATCATATTATTTTAGTTCATCTGCTGAGCCACGTTAATCCTTATTTCACTCTCATTGACTAAGCAAGGGTTCACCTCTTGAGGTAACCACTTTATTTCCTAATCTCAGGTAAAATCAAAGAAGATTGCTTTCCAGGATGGTCACTATGACGATGAAATGGAGATGGAACCCCAGATGAAATATAAAGGTTTGTCTATTGAATGTGCTGGTTGCCAGTGTCAGTTATCTCGTATGTTTGTTGCTCTGTCTTTACCTGTTCAGTGTGTATGGATGTGTGTTTTTGCTACAGCTGGAGGCTCAGGGATCCACAGACCTTTGGGAGCAAAGAGAGACATGGGGGAAGACTACATGTCCAAGGTAAAACATGCAGTGAAACATTCAGATGTTTTGGTTAATATCCTGGGGCAAGGATCTTCGGCAAAGGATGTGGAAATGTAACTCTTGTGTGGTGTTCATATTTCTTTTACTCACCCATTGGATATTAAAACAATACAGTCATAACATAAAAATATACTCAACAGATGTTTGTGTTACAACAATTAAAAGCAAAATTAACAGCATATATTGTTGATATTTAGCATTTACAGTTGTGGTCAAAACTTTTGAGTAACACAAGTACCGTATTTTAGCGCATAAAGAGTGCAACCGATAGTAATGCGCACCCATGTACATCGCGCAGAAATTTTGTTTTGTGTAAAAAGAAATAAGCACTGGGCGCACCCTTACAAAACGTGCATCATTTTTGGAATCTCCCCTCGCCCAGGCCTGCATTGATGGGCACTCAGCTAGACATTGTGTTAAACACCCAACCCCCCACGTGCTGATTATATAAAAACAGCTATTTCCAAAGTGGAGTACCCGTATTTAATGTTAGGGCATACAGGAAAACTCAACGTATGTTTTAATATTCAAATTGGCCTATACATTTAAGTGATTTTTTTCTTGTCTGAATAGCCCAGTCTCACAGGTGAAAAAAATCACTAACTAGTGTTGGTATTTATTATCAAGCTTGCATTTAATAAATCCTACATTTGTACTTACGAAGAGAATTAAGAATGGAAAGGATATGCCAATTGATGAATACCACTTGTTCTTAGCGTCAGTGCTGGTGCACAGTCTCTATGATTTGCCTACCAACACACCCCTAATTACCTGCGGGAAACAAACTACAATGAGGTTCATTAAATGTACGACACAATCCAAATTTCCAAGCTTGACAGAAGGTGCCATGTATTGTAAAATTATTAGCACATGATTGTTACTCGCTTCACCAGTAAAAAGTAAAAAAGATTAATGTATTGCACTGAGAAATATGCTGTTCTTCAAACTAATATTTTCAACAAACAATAATAAACATGTATTCCATAATAATGTCATAATTTAGCCTAAATAAATGATATTTGTCCTGCTGAATAAACTTGTATTCCAATCTAATGCAATCCTATTTAGAAGCATATTTTATGCTTATTATATACCAGTAAATTGAGTGGTATGCTGTTTGATTCATATAGCCTACTGTACTATTCTTCGGGTGGGCTTTTATATGTCAATCTGGGTGCCATCTACAGTATTCATCAGACCATTTTTAGGAAGGCATATATGTAACTTAATTTAAACAAACTCATTATGATTCTGACCGTTTGAGCAATGTGTGCAATAGTGTATGGAAACCATACACTACTACTGTATGATCATACTGAATGGTGCCCCTAGCACTAACCCAATAAGTTTTGCTATAAAATACTTTTATTTTATTATTTACATAGAAAACGAAGCCTGCTGAACCACTAGCTTTGTTAAAGGGTTTGGCCTATACTGTTCGAATTCCGATGGTTTCTATAATAATTCAACAATGGTTTACACATCTATATGAAACAAGCCACAGTTTAAATTACTATCTTGTCTCAAAAATACATGTATTTCTTTAACCTCTTCATCCCTAGGCGTTTTTCTAGTGTTTAGAAAATAAAAACATGCCCAAATCTAATGGAGTATATCTCCAAAACTACAAGGGCTATAAACAGTTACTTAGATAATAATATATGAAGGTCATGGATCAGCAGCTCTAAAACAGTTTGGAAACATACTACTATGTCTGGTGAGTACATGTCTGAAATTTGATGTAATTAGTGTAAAGCAAACCAAAGTTCTAGTGGTTTTAGTTGATGGAGTCCTAGGCGGCCTTTGAAATTTGGACATTTGGGGACATTTGGGTACATTTGGGCACCATCAGTGCCATTTGACTTTTATCAGGTACCAGAGAGCAAAATAATTTAATTTTACAAAACAATCACTAAATGTGTACATTCCATCAAAACCATTTGTTTTTACTTAGTTTTTACTTAGTTTTAACTTTGGTTTCAAATTTTTACCCAGACCTCTATGTCCCCATTGAAATAAACCATTCTATGGTAAAGTTTTACCCTGAACTGACCATAAGTTGGTGTCTGATGAAAACCGTAGCTGAGGAAAAGGAGCAGAATGGTTTCATCTAGATGAGATCTAGATCCAGCCTGAGGAAGAGGAGTCTGTAGCTGAAGAGGCAGATGTTCAGTAAAACCGGCTGTGGTCATGGGAGGGGATGGCTGATCACCCTACAATCATCTTCTCTGTGTATACATGTCAAAAGAAAAGAGAATGTCTCAAAACATGTCCCCATTCACAATTAAAAACACTTTGTGAATCCATCAATTTGAGCTTGATGTTGTGAAATATTACAAAAACATTCATACATACATATACACACACATAAATATACATATATATATATATTTATATAAATAAAACAAACATATTGCATGTTATTTTGACTAAATGTAAAAATAATACAGTAATAAATGTGTTCACTTAGTGTATGGGCTTTTGTGTGGAACCGGTAGCATAACAAATCATAATACAATGATCATTATACAGGAAGGCCCATTGCTTGGCTTAGCTTAGCGGCTTACCAGTTGTGTGCTCATACAACACAACAGTAAAACAGTATTTGAAGTAATAAATAATAACATGTTTATGTAAAGACATAATAAATATAATGAAATAACAACATAACATATACTTACATACACTTTTGATGCGGCATTTGGGGTGTACAGGTGCTCAGTTTTTTCACGTTGTTTCATGTTGTGGTCGAAATGGTTCGTCTTCGACTCCAATGGAATCGTCAGATTCTCAGTCAGGGAGAAAATTTACAGTCCAATTTTCCTTTGCTAGTAATACCAAAGCCTCTAACTTAATATTTCTTGCTAGAACCTGCCATGTTGAGAAATGATGTTGTAATCCGTCAAAAACCGAGAGCACTACAACCACATTGCGCAAAGCGTGTGTAACTGAACAAAACAGAGAACCTACTTTGAACAGATACACGTTTGAATATTTCCTTATCTGGTTGGTCAATTTTAATATTTGACCACTCTATGGAAAGGTCTTTCTCACAAGAATAGTGTGCAAAACAGCTTAGGAAGATGTGTTACTTCATTTTTTCAGTAGGTGGGGAAAAATACCTTATGTTGTGCTTTGAGCGTCGACAGGCAGTCAAGTTCAAACCAGTGTGATTATGTATTATGCACAATGTATAGAAGCCTAAACTAATCCAGAATGTCTATAATGCATTGAAATATGCCAAGTAGAATTAGTTGACCAGACACCACATTTTACAATAAAAAAATCATACAATATAGGGAAAGGTTGTTGTATTGATTTCAAAATATGAAATAGTTTTTGCTGATATATTGCTTTACAGATGAGATCCTTGCCGTTCTAGCAGTATATAACATGACATGTTTTGCACATGTTTACAATATGTAATTAACCAATGTATGTGACGTGCGCGAAAAGGTCCCGGTACCGGGTACATTCGGGATGAAGAGGTTAAGGTCAAATCGAAGTCTGCTGTGCATATAGCAAATCTTTCATGAAGAATAATAACAGCACTTGCGGGTGAATATCATGCTACAATTAATAAAACTATGAATTTTGTATTCTTTCGCGATTCTCGGATAATAAAACACATTGGGCCCTATTTTAACAATCTAAGCGCATGGCGTGAAGCGCATGGTGGAAGTGCGCTTTGGCCGTGTCCAAATCCACTTGCCATTTTAACAGTGGATGAAAGGTTCCATGCGCCCGGATCTCCAATCTCCCATTCCCTTTAAGAGCCAGGCGCATTTGTAACTGTCGCTCATTGCTATTTTGACGGCGGATTTGCACCGTAATATTTTTATTTGTAATCTTTTGCATGTTCTGTGTGTGTGCAACAAGCATAGTGTGCACACGCTGTGTCTGCCATAGGTGCATTTGTCTAATTTGTTAAAATAACTGTGACGTGCTGCGCCATTGACTTTAGACCAGGTTTTTGTTGGTCAATGGCGCGATCACTTGCCGATGCCTCAACATAGAAATACACCCAGAATTATCCTGAACACACCTCCCTGTTAGACCAGCACTCCCATGGCCGCAAATATGGGCGCAGGTGTATATGCTATTTAAACAATGCGGGCGCCTGGCGACAAATTGACTGCGTCGGTCTTAAACTAAGACACTTGCGAAAAGGAATGGAAAAGGAAATCATTTCTAAGATGTCGATATTTTTCAAACAAGCCATGAAAAGTTGGTTGCAATTTCAATTTTATCCACCTGAAAATAGGGACCAAATTTTACAACAATTATTGTGGCTAAATTCACATATACTAGTTGATATATTTTGACAAGATGTTTGGAAAAGGAATAATGTTTGTAAATGACATTATAAATGAAGCCGGTGGAGTGATGCCATACATACAGTTAACAAAAACATATGGAAATGTTTGCTCCCTACAAAAATACAATCAACTAACTGCAGCAATACCATATACTTGGAAGAAGAAAGTACAAGAGGGGAAAAAATCGAATCTTGTCTGTCAACCATGTATCAAATATCTCACATGGATAAAGAAAACACGGATAAACAAAGAAATATACCAATTCCATTTGAGAACAAAAAAG
>JACXGM010003540.1:5744-19269 GCA_016801145.1 Umbra pygmaea
CCCCCCCCCCCCCCCCCCCCCAGGTTGGTTGGTTCCACTGCAACATTTAAAGTACAGTGTTTCTCACATGTTGGTATTTTGAGTGCATCTTTTTTTTAAAGTATTGTTAGTGCATTGCCAGTCAGGGGTGCCAGTAATTTTGGAGCCCACTGTATGCAGAGAAGCATCTCTGAAAGCATAACACTTTGAACCTTAAAGCAGAAGACCACACGTGGTGGAACGGGAGATATGTATCATAGATTTGCAGCCAACAAATTTGTAGCAACACTGTGATGCAATAATGCCAAAATCATGTTTCCAGTACCTTGTTGAATCTATGCCACAAAGAAATAAGGCAGTTCTGATGGCAAAAGTGGGTCTAACCAGGTATTAGCAAGATGTATCTAATGAAGTCGCTGTTGGTTTAAATTATATACGAAATATTTGTGGAATTCCCTGTAATGTAGATTTAAGTCACATGCAGAGCTTTGTCATATGGAAAACAACAGATTGTTGGCCAGTAGTTTAAACAGCAAAGAAAAACCTTTAGTATAAATGTATGGTTCAAATGAAAAAAGTAACACCCTATATCATGCACCATGGCAGATTACTATAAGTTAGTAAACCAATGTTTCAAATAACAACATTAACTGGATAATGAGCTACAAGTGTGGTTTCAGCCTTTTGACAAGTATTGACCACCCTTTCCTTCTCATTTGCCTTACCTCTCTCCTGGAACTTTCCCCTATTTGTTGACTGCTTACAGTTGTTTTACTCTGTCCTTCTCCCTCTTATTCACTACCTGCCTCTGACTGGCTGGCAGCACTTTCTGCAGAGGTGTCTAGAGAATGGCAGGTGATTATAAATTTTTTTTCTCCCATTTTTCTCCCCTCCCAATTCCCTCTAATTCTGCCTTGTCGGCAGCTCCGCAACTCCCTGGGCAGATCTGTGGGATGTCGAAGGGCACGCACATGGTTCACTGCAAATCTAACACAGAAGCCTTTAGTCGAATCACGCACTGGATGATTAGGTTCATCAACTATACCTCCCCGATTGAACCCACAGGTGCCCGATCTGGACACAAGGAGTCGCTGGAGAGCGACTTGGCAGGATAGATATTCTGACTTGTATAACACAAATCCCAGGCAGAGTGATGCTAATTTGCACTGCCTCGTGCATGAGGCCCGGGGAAAGTCATAGTACCCATAGTCAGGCATGCAAGTGACCTTTGTTTCACAAAGTTGTATCAAGTGCATTCATCTGCACAGAGCCATATAACCTTATGATGTAGCACTCACGCTACGACCCTGCTCTCCCTAAATGAGCGAGCTGCCTGATTAGTGAGACTGTAAAGGATTTGTTACTGGATTTGAAAAACTAGGCGTATTGTCAAAAAATTGAATCACCCATGAGTGATGGGTGTGTTTAAAGCTGCGGTTATGTGACCATCATTTGCCAATTAAACTGAACTCATCTTTAATATGTGTTTTCCATCGTTTTTTTGCACTGTTCCGAAAACGTACCATCCCGTAACCCTCAAACTGCAATACCATGGGTTAGGCATACCGATAAACCCCTAATTTTATAATGATATTTTTTCCTTATAATTAACCAGGATAAGATCTCCTGTAGATAAACATTTCTAATATGCATGAATTTCCCGGATATTAAAAATGGGACATTCCTGACTCGTGTGCTGCTATTGCACAACACTTTTTTTATTTATTTACCAGGGAAAACCACATTGAGACCAGGGTCTCATTTACAAGTGTGCCCTGGGAACACAACCATAAAAACGGCACAAATACAAGCACAAAATAAAAACAATATTTAAAGACATACATACCTACAATACAAGTCAATTTAAACTAACACATTTTTCACTATAAAAGTCCTTAGCCAAAGCAGTGAACTGACTTAGAGGAACTAATGCATCCAAATTAAGAACTGCCTGAATGTTGTTCCACATATGAGGAGAAAGGCACTTAAATGCAGATCTGCCAAATTTAATCTTTACAAAGGGAGTTTCTAATGTCAACCAGTCTTGAGATCTTTTGTAATAATTAGAGACTCTGAACTACAAAAGAGAAGATAAATATTTAGGGAGCCTATGTAGAAGGGCTTTCTAAACAAACTGGAAGAGGTGCAATAGTCTACACGTTTTTAACGAAGTACAACTGACTTTTGAAGTAACTGGGGAAGGGACAGGGCCCGTTCAGGCCCTGAAGACTGAACCAGGTTGCCGTCACTTTCCTCTCTGGGACTCGAGGCAAAAGAGATCGATTGTATATGATTTAATGAGTAGTTTTGTTTCTGAAATAATTTCTTAATTTACTTGTATTTCTAAATTGTACTTGTAAATTCACTTGCTTTGTGTTGTACACCCTAACACCCCAGTCAGACCAGTTTGGTACGTCAGGAATACATTAATTTTCAATGGAACGCTGCATTTGGCTTGCATCATTTGCATTGCAGTAGCAGTTGCGGTGCATTTTGGGTGATGCATTCGTTCGGAAAATCAAAAGGATGCTTCGAATTGCATGCGTTGGACACACCTACACACCTACTGCAGCTTTGAATAGGGGAATGTTATATTGCACATTTATGCATTTTGTTTTTTATTTAGGCTAGTTGAAGTATTAAAATAGTATTATCATGCTTTGTAGGATTATATATTTTTGTTATGACATGCTCATTAACTTTGGTAGCCAATTTATAATTTGTCCCCCAAAAGTACGAGATGACACTCAACATTGAGAAAAGCATTGGTAATCACTCTGTTGTACATGGAGGAGGAGCCCCAACAACCAGCTGCCTACAGCCAAGATTTGTAGAGTGGATTTGGAGAACCAAACAGGCTGGGGAGTTCCATATTTTTGTTGTTGACTGTAGCTATCGCCAAACGTGTAATACAAAGAAGGTCTCGAGAGACTGCAATAAAATATTTGTACCTCCATTGCGTTCTTTTGCCGAAATGATTGTTGCATTGGCTTCATAAATGGTTAAGCATCTGTGATGCACTGCCGCAATTGGTCTGACCGGGGCGTAAGTTGTTTACCCTAAGTTGCTTTGGGGGGAATGCCACTGTACATACTGTAAGACTCTCTGGGTAAGAGTGTCAGCTAAATGACTAAAATGTATTTTTGACCCATTTGAAACTGCATTGTCCATCAATCAGGCAAAATACTGTAAAATTCTTGAGGAAAACCTGCTGCTCTCTGCCAGAAAGTTGTCAATGGGAAGAAGAATTACCGTATATACCCAAATATAAGACGAGGTTTTTGTCCTAAAAATAGGCTGAAAGATTGGGGGTCGTCTTATATTCGCGATATAGACAAAATCACGGGGAAAACTGAGAAAGCAGGGGGAAACAGCAGAGGACGCCAACACAATAGGCTAATTAATGACAGTGTTATAAATTAAATAAACAATAAATTGCCGCCATGGAGAGATCAAGAGATCATCTTGAGAAAAGCCCTTCAAAAGTTGGTCAAATAAACCAACACGTTCGAAACAGTTATATCATTCATTTCTGAACTCATTGACAGAGTGCACTTTATTTTGTGACAAATTAATCCAAATATTCAAATGTGCTATATGTAAAACGGACAGCCAGCGTTAAAAAATGCGTACTCCCAGAATCTAAACTAATGTGACGAACAAGATCAGCGCAATCATGACAAGCGAACTGTGTTTTACTACGTCTATGGTCATGGAACCGTTTAGAAACATGCATAGTTTTTTTAGGTTGTCTAGAATCTCTATGATCTCGTTCGTTTGTTTGCTGCTTCCATGGCTGTAGCGCGCTGGGTTTGCGTTTTTACAGGTATGCCCGGCAAACCGTTCGTGCTGTTAAAATGGGCAGTTGATAACAACACACAGGCCAAAACATAAACATAAATTCCGTGTCGGAACGTACTTTTCCAAAAGAAAAAATACAGACATTAGCATTGTTTTCAGAAAATATAGTATTTCAGCTTAACATGTTTCCTTAATATCTGATGAGGCATTGGCGTCATTTTTGGATTTATTACAGTACATGTATTACATTATAGCACATTTAATGAATGGTGTTAAAATGTTGTTGTTTTTTTCAATTAATTATCACTAGAATTTTCAAATTAAATTATTTTCTGTTGAAAACCACATTTTCCCCCAAAAATCTTTTTTGTCCCCAAAAATAAATCTGGAAAATGGGGATTTATATTCAGGGTCAGGGTCTTATATTCAGGGTCGTCTAATATTCGGGTATATACGGTACCTTCCAACATGACAATGACCCAAGGCACACAGCAAAACTGACCACACAGTAGTTGAAGGAGAAAAAGGTGAATGTCCTTGCATGGCCTAGTCAGAGCCCAGACTTGAACCCCATTGGAAATCTGTGGAATCTCTTGAAGACCGCAGTCCACAGATGGTCACCATCAAATTTTACTGAACTTGAACAGTTCTGCAAAGCAGAGTGGTCAGATATTGCAATGTTGTTTGGTATGCAGCAATAAGGCACAGAGCTGTGGTATATGGCTAGCATACCATGGTTAAGAGCGGTATTAAGAAGTATTGGCACAGCGCTTAGCTGTGGCACATTGGCAATATATCACAAACACCCGGAGATGCCTTATTGCTGTTATAAACTGCTTACCACTGAAAAAGTGTTGTAATGTCATAACCTTGGTATACAATCTCATATATCGTGGTTATTAACCAGTCAGCATTTAGAATTGTAAGCACCCATTTTATAAATGGCATTCGTGCAAAGGGCCTCCGATTCTCAGTACAGTTTAACATGACAGAACAGTCATGACAGGAACTTGGTCATATATTGTGGTGGCTGTGTGCCTGCAAGCTGACTGATATCTGAAATATCACAACCATCATCAGAGCCATAGAATATGTGCAGAACCTGAATGATGATTAATAGTTAATAATAGTACTTTGGTTTCTAGTCTGAACTGGCTGTGCTTGATTTAAATACATTTTCTTCTTCCTAGTTACTTGAATGACCTGGATAGGATATCTCAGCAGAACTACGTGCCCACACAACAGGACGTCCTGCGCACAAGAGTCAAGACCACCGGCATCGTGGAGACACACTTCACCTTCAAGGATCTTTACTTCAAGTCCGTAACGCAGTACTCATTGCAATCACTAAAGACCTTTTGTTCATTACTGTTAGTGATTCAATAAGGGAACGTCATCCGACACGTCTGGCCTCTCATTCCACTGTCATGTTCTCAGTTCCTCATTGGGTTGGTAGCGTATGGGTATTAACCAATGCCAATACCTTACATGATTCCTCATAATCTTAAAAATATCTAAACCGATACTTGCTTTTTAAAAAATAATAAATTATTCTTTGATTTTTCTTGGTTATTAGCTCATAGCATGTTTGTTATAGATATTGTCATCCAGGTACACAGATAAATAATGTCACTTGTATTTATTGTTTGCATCACACATCCCTGGTCATTCATTCTGTGACTGGTATTTGTTTACAAAACACAGCATTGGTCATTACATATAATTCTGTTATAGAATACAAATTAGAAAACACATTATAATAAATACAATTTCTAATGAAATGGGATAGTAGAAGAGAACACATACAGTACACTGACAGTACAAAAAATAAAACTTAAATGCAAGTAGTAGAGACAGATAATGTTGAAGGCACACCAGGCAAACAGTGCCTTCTAGAAAAAAAAGCTTACATTACCTGAATCTACAAGAGTCCACAGTTGAGAAGGGATGAATATCCTCTACACTAACTTCACCACAACGCTGTGACATTCCTCCACTTTTTACAATTGTTAATTTACCTGTTGCTGCCAGTGTAAAAGGACTGGCATGATCTGACTGCACAGCTGATTGTAGTCAAAATGAGACTAGGTGGGGAAAAGGAATGCATGACATGTTCACTTTAAAATAAATATGAACGATTAACTGCCCCGCATTCTAAGCATGCCTTATAAATGTAACTAGCTAATACTAGCCATGAATCTGGTAATACAGAATGAAGAAAGCAGTCATGTAAATATGTAACTTAATGTTTCTAGCTAACAGGTCATATGAAGCTTGTGTTGTTGTATAGTAGGCTAACTTCACTAACGGTTAGCCTAGTGCACAAGCAGTGCACACTTTGAAGTAACGTAGTTACACGCTCGCTCGTGCTAGCATGATTAACAGCCAAACTTGATAGGCTAGTTAAAGGTAAGTTATTATTATAGTTCCTCGTAATTTATTTTTCTCTTCCTGGCCACAGGATGTTTGATGTGGGCGGCCAGAGGTCAGAGAGAAAGAAGTGGATCCACTGTTTTGAGGGAGTCACAGCCATCATCTTCTGTGTGGCCCTCAGTGACTACGACCTGGTGCTGGCTGAGGACGAGGAGATGGTGAGTTCACATCCAAATCCATTCCTAATTTTATTCAAAGCGACATGCAGGTGTGAGTGCCTGCGTACGTTGTTGTTCTGGTCTACCGTGGGAATCGACCCCGCAACCTTCATTCTCGACCAACAAAAATACACACGTTATTGCCGTGGCAGCTGAAGCATAACATGTATGTCAGGTGTTCTCAAATGGGATTGCATAAGACGTTTGTCCACACACTGACCCTGCCCATCTATTTTGTCCACACACTGACTCTGGCACTGCCCATTTCTCCATAGAACCGCATGCATGAGAGCATGAAGCTGTTTGACTCCATCTGCAACAACAAGTGGTTCACGGACACCTCTGTGATACTGTTCCTTAACAAGAAGGATCTGTTTGAGGACAAGATCCAGAAGAGCCCCCTAACTATCTGCTACCCAGAGTTCCCAGGTAAGTCTTTACACAGGGGCTGCTAAACATGATACATTCTGCCCAGATTACTCAGATATATCAGAATAGTGGAGGCCAGTGAAACTTTAATGGGCTCATATTATTGGTTGAAATGGAGGAAATGGAATGTTACCTTATGCTGGGATTACTGTTAAAATCCATTACATTACCTCCAGTCCATGCATTACCATGAACTGGGGCTGTGCCATAACATGACAATAAAATGGATCGACTTAAAAAAAAGGAATATCGATGGACATCGCAATAACAGCTGGTTTTGTTCTTGAGCTAGGAAACGTACAACAAATAAGGAGTGCACTTGTGTCCGAACTTGTCAGTGCAGGTGAATTTCCTAATATATCTGTTCATTTTTGTTAAGGTAGTGATTACAGTAATGTAGGCTATCATTTATAATACGTTATTCACAACACAATATAGCAACAAGATAATATAGATTTTACCTGCACTCTAATTTCATAAATTAATTTGGGTTTACGCTCTAGAATTAAGGAAATAGGCCGACAGAATGCTTTTTGAACAGTTCTATGGTATTTAAATAACAAGTAATGAAATGTGAAGGATATTGTAGTGATTCCTCTTGATCAACAGATTAGATTAAAAATAAGCGGTACAAAAACATTTAAGCGCTGTACATATTTGTGTGTATTAAGCTAGAATTTTATTCCAATTTTGTCGGCTTGACTTGTTGACTTGTATCCATTATATGTCAGTGTATTATTGTTGATACTCGTAAAATGCGTTTTTGATTGCGGGTAAAGCTTCTATGCATCTGTGCATTAATGAACCATTTATGCTCTTATAACGTTCTGTCAGTCAATCACATATTGTCGATTGTTTAAAACAATCCTGACTGTTCACAAGACAGTGAATTATAATAATATATGAATTTATTATTATAATTCATATAAAATGAAAATTGTGCATTATGCATTACAGCTGGATAATTTAGTTCTATCAACCAACCCTCACTGTTTCACTTTTAAGCAGGACACAAAACATTTATTTTTAACATCTACTGGCCACATCATCTGGGCAAATAGCATTTACTCCTACATTTGTCATATGATGTTTTAATAATCTCCCAATCAGTAAATTTGGGATTAGTAATAAGCATTTAACTCAACATAGACACTTCATATGCAAATTCAACAATGTACCGTAGATTTAAAACCAGGCTGAATTGATCACCCCGCCTGTGTCTTTAATTACAGCTGAATCAGCAAATTGGTCATTTTAGGGCTGGGCGATATGGCTGAACTTTATCACGATATACGTGTTCATATCGGTCGATATCGATAATTATTTATCTGTTTTATGACCTATTTAGAATAAGGAGCAGGAAAAAAAATATACAATTTAAACGTTTTTATTTTAAATTGAACCTTCCACTGATTATAATACTTTCAGTTATAAAGGCAGAAATGTCAACACAACCATGGAAAACACTCAACTAATTAAAATGTAAACATGAACAATTAACAATTATCTCTTACACTAAGGTGCACAATTAGAGTATTTAAGAAATGCTTAATAAAGTGTAATAAAATATTGCAAAGTGTTAAATATAAACAGGGAAACCTGAGACCTGAGAAGGTGGGGAAAACAAGTTTGTGGTATTACCAGTCTTGGTGGGGACAACGGTTTTGCATAATTTGGAGACAACATTGGTCTGACTATGGTCACTTTTAAAAACCAAAAAACTGCCATACTGGCGAGCTGACTTCTCCCATTTTATCAACAATTTCCTTGCTCGCTGCGAAATTAACATATCAGTTTCAGATACTGAAGAATCCAACACGACTCACAAGACAACAATATTACGCAATCAAACTTGATACGGTTAAATGATTGACTGTTAGCATGCCTTTGTTCATGCAACCGAAATTGCTTCGCAACCTCTTGTTTCTTCCGTCAAAGAAAAGGAAAGTTGTCTAACGTTTTGTCAAACACATTTTTATTGATATTGATTACGTGTCTATCGTGAGACATATCGTTATCGTTTTATCGCCCAGCCCTAGGTCATTTAGTATTCCCCACTAAGAGACATGAGAATAACTAGCCGGGTTGACACCAGACCCTTCTCAGTTGTAACTGAGAGTGGGTTTGGGCAAGGTTTATTCACAGCCCATTTCCAAAGGGGCCCAACGGACGCCGCTCAAATGCCTCTCGGCGCAATTAGATATATCATACTTTTGCCGAATAGAGTCGGCAAGACCGCGACAACATCTTTTTTAGATATGAAGGCTTCGAGTGTTGTTGTTTGCTGGGTTTTTAACAAAAAAGTAAATGTTCAAATTGTTTAAAACAGATGCGATAGCTGATTTGAACAAGTGATATTCCCGTTCCATTGCACCACCCATCGTTGTTTTTGTCTGCTTTAACCAATGACAGTATATAGCTACGATATCGTCATCGTGTAAAGCCTGCCTCAACGGTTGTGATTGGTGCATCAATTTGGAAATATTGGAAATGGGCTTGAATGGGCTCTTGGCCAGACAAATCCCAAATTTTTTGGAAGTCCTTCAGGGTTCTCCCAGGCTAGAGAATAACAGGTTTTCGGTAAATTTCTACACCACGCCCTGGGCAGAAATGAAGAGGGAACAGTTCGTTTAATGCTGTTATAAATAGAAAGTTGGAACTTGCAAATGTAAATGGAATTTGCTGGCTAATACATTGTTTTTTTTAGAACACAAGACAATATTTTATGTGTTTTCATATATTTTTCTGCATGAAAAAGGCTGAATCCTGCATTAAAGCATCCTCCAATATATTCTATTATGGTCATGGTAAATTGTCTGCACTGGTCCCATTATAGCTACAGTTGATTTAATCAAACTCATAGAAATAGATTGGATAGAACGGCCATTGAACTTATTGGCGTGATCATTTGATTAGTACACAACAAAATGGCGATTGTTATTAGTTGGCACGGTGACAACACGCAAATCAGTTTAATGCGGAAGTAGGCTGCTAGATCTTTGCAGTGGAATGGTACACATAAAAATGGCTGCCACTCTGACCATTCTACTATATTGATTTGAGTTGGAATGGCCTATCCATTCTATTTCTATGATCAAACTTCTTTGTTTATATTCCTGTTGAGATGTGGCATTGATTGCGTGAAATGTACCATATTGTAATAAATTTTCCCACTTGCTATTAAAGAGGCAGTGGGCTAATGTGTGTAATGCAATGGCAATAAACTGACCTCAAGTTTCTTGTGACATTTGTATTTCATATTGCTTGTAGTTCAGTTTTACCTGAAACCTTTAAACAGCAATATAATGTCAACCAATAATAATTAAATGTATTGTTATTATTTGTTTATAAAGCAGATTATACACTTAAATGTGATCAAGTCACAGCAGGTGCTATATATTTTAATTGATCGTCATCCATATCGTTTTGAAAAACAATCTGTTTTATATCGGGCTTCTGGGATTTTTGGCCATATTTCCCAGCCCTAAATTGAGCCTCAATTCACTGGTTCACTGGCCTTTCCTAATAGAGGGGTTTACTAATACCATATACTAGTATATACAGTATTATAATAGCCATTGTACGGTACTCATCTACAGAATAGAATAAAACGCTTTTCTGGTTTACTTTGTTGCTGTTATCATATCCACAGTGTAATCTGCTTACGGTGGATTCTGTTTCATTGAAATGATGCGTTATGAGTAATACCTCTGTTTGGAAATAATAGCTTGTGTAATATGGAAGGGGCCTCAGGGTACACGTTGGTGAAGCAAGAAATTAGAGTTTAGTACGTTTTTACCAAATAATAGGAAATGTGTCATTTGCCGAAAGCAATGTAGCAATTTACATTTTGTCTGTCCTTGTGAGTGAGATTATAAATATTCCTCTCTACTACTTTAGGTCCAAACCAATACAAAGAGGCATCGATTTACATTCAAAATCAGTTTGAAGACTTGAACAAGAGGAAGAAAACAAAAGAGATCTACACCCATTTTACTTGTGCTACTGACTCTAAGAACGTGCAGTTTGTCTTCGATGCTGTCACTGATGTTATCATCAAAGCCAACCTGAAAGATGTGGGCCTGTAATACTGACACTCTTGTGAGTTCTCAATACCAGCCCTTTTCAAGCTTGATTGTTTCATGGACCTTCATATTCTTTGGGCCACTTGGGTAAAACAAAGGTTGAACATTGCTTTTTACAAATGAAAATACATTTCCACAGCTTTTTTAAATGAAATCAACTACTCAAACACATTGAATTCTTTTATTATAGTAATTACATTGTCCATCATGCTATTTCATCAACTTTTTTAGGACATATTGGGCCCATTGCAAACAATTTTGTGATTAAACTTCAGAATTTGACTAGTCCCATAAACGCAATGAACTCATGTAAATAAAACACACCAGTAGATCAGATCAGCTCAACCAAATGTAGATCAGATTGCCTATGGTTTGTAGTGACTTAAATGACAATGGTATTGGGAAGTTTGTAATAAATATGGGAAAGTCAAATAATTGCTTAAAAAACAGGCCTTGCTTTCACTTTTTTCAAATTTTGCCACAGTCCCTATTACTTGACCTACTATATGTGCTCATAACCTTGTAATGTTAGTTAAGTGATAATAGCATATAGCTCCAACGATTTAAATGTGAGAGACAAGTTCATTGGTGTGAAATAGAAAGTGCTTTGTATAATTAACCCGCTTCTATAAGTTAAGCAACATTGCAATCAGTTAGACTTTTTTTTTTTACAAGAGGTAATGCGGTTTATTCCTTAGCACACACTATATTAAGGCTGTATTAGACCATAAAATGTTGCTACAATGTCTGATAAATCCTTGGATATTTCAAGAAAGAAATGTACATTGTGCACCTAGAGTATGTGCTTTTGCTTTTTGTTTTAATGGATTGAATACAGTATCTATGGACTGACTTGTAAATTGAAATAGTTCATTATGAGTGCTGGATGTGCCAAACTATTCTGTACTGTTAATAGTTTATTTTTGTCAGATATATTTCAAATATTTTATGCATTTTAGGCTTTTAGCAAGTCACTTTTAAGGGTTAAAGGTATTAATTGCATTGTAAATGTTGAATAGGGTCCAAATGGATTTTTGGTAAGATTTAACTATTTTTCTTACTGCATAAAGGGTATTTGTTTAATGTAAGTTGTTGTTTTGGAATTTGATGTGTCCTCTAGTGTTATTCTGTATTGTTAATTATCTTTCAGTTTATTTTAATTGTAATTTATTACAATTAAGATTTTTTATTTAACAAGCAATTGCAAGATATTTTGATATCATGAGATCAATTGATTTAAAAACCACTTTAAAGTAGAGTAATCTGACAAATTCCACGGGTTCTACTGAACATAGATGAGAAAAATATCCAAAAGTATTTTGTTTTATTTCAGCAAGCTATAATGCCAACCATCACATAATCTTCTCGAATTGTTTCTGTTGTTAGAAACTGATGCGATTTAGCATTCCTGCAAAATTATTTTCTAAAGATAATGTGAAACTATGCTATTTAATTGCAACAAGATGTGCAATTGTTATTGATTGCAAATAATGTTGAATAAATATAGCTTGCTATTGTTCAAGCTTTTAAAATGGATTGGTTTATGGTTCAAAGCAACATTCAATTTGAACCATAATTATTCCCACAATTGAAAAAGTCATGTGGTATCTAACTGAATTGCCTTCAGAACCAGTTAGCCTAATCCTCCCACTCTAATGGTCAGTATACCATGTCAGTTCTCCATCTTTAAGGCTTAACAAGCAGTGCCTTACCGAATGGGTTCTTACACATTTTATGTATTATTTTCCCATATTCAAAGAGGTTTGTAATTGTCGACTTATCGGGATTGCAAAGGAAAATGTAAGTTGATCTACCTCCACTTGTAAATGAAATCCATTTTTCTATCCTTCTGTTTGGGTTGAAATCATATTAGTGTTAATTTAAGCTTGTTAATGTTACCTGACACTCAATGATGCCAGGGACAAAATAAATAGACATGCCCACATAAGCACTTTTTATCCAGTAAAATGTTTAAGGCACTACTCATTTGCAGACTATGAAATCAGCTAAAATGGATGAATCGTTATTAGGAAATATGAAAATAACCATCATCAACTTCACTGATATTTAGTTTCAAATGTTGAATAAATATTTCTCACCCACACAAACAAAAAGAACTATGACTGTATATTTGCAGATGTGTTGGGTCATTCGCATGTCCCGATACTTTTTCCCCAACATTTCTATTTTTGTGTGGCTATTTATGTGACTTTTTGGTTTGTTTTATGCTCTTACGGCATAGTAGGTATAACACAGCTTACTATTTAATGTGTTTAGCTTCTTTTGAAAATCAACCAGTAGGCTTTTTATTGATCTATGTCATACTGCTGAGTCTACCTTTTCTAGAATAAACTTTAGTAATGGTTAAGTTGAATTGGAATTTATTTGTATATAAGTATTTCAGGTAACACAGTTGAGAAACTCCTCAGTCCTTTAGTAATATTTCAACATCTCCTAACCCTAACCTCAAATCTTATTACCCTAATTGTTACAGTAGCAAGAAGTTTGTTGTAGTCATACAATCAAGAAGCTAAAGCAACTACCAATGGACATTGGGACTCTCAAAAATAAATTGTAGCTCCATTTTGTATAAAGATTTACTTTTTGCTTCAGAAAATTGCCTTATTTTGAACTTTGTTG
>JACXGM010003540.1:19369-41612 GCA_016801145.1 Umbra pygmaea
GGGGTTTGGACTCCACATTTCAGCTCACCACAGGTTTAAAAAGGGGGTTTAGACTCCACACTTCAGCTCACCACAGGTTTTAAAAGGGGGTTTAGACTTCACACTTCAGCTCACCACAGGTTTAAAAAGGGGGTTTAGACTCCACACTTCAGCTCACCACAGGTTTAAAAAGGGGGTTTGGACTCCACACTTCAGCTCACCACAAGTTTAAAAAGGGGGTTTGGACTCCACACTTCAGCTCACCACAGGTTTAAAAAGGGTTTAGGTCAGTGGACTTGGATGGTGCTCTGTGTATATGGAGGAAATCTGAAATCCTTGTTATTTCCACCCAGTCTGCATTCCATTGGTCTCTTTAAAATATGTATTGAAATGTATTTCTTTGCATTTCTCCACAACGTTAAATGAGTCAGTGGATGACAGTTCAAGATATAGAATAGGTATTCTGGCATGCAAGACAGCATAAAGCCTGGTCACATTACATTTTCATAAAAAGAAATGAGAATCAGGACAAACTTAAATTGCCGTTTCTATGTATTTTGTTTTATTTTGAATGTTATCCTTCACAAGACACGTCAGAGTTATACAGTAGGTTCATTTGTCAATAGCCAAAATGAAATATACAGTACATGTACATAACTAAAAATGTCACTGGTGTTGAATATGGATAAATATAGTCTACTGTTCTACTATTGTATTTACAAAATACATTGCTAACTTGTTTTGAGGGTACTTTTTCTTAAATTACAGTTTATGCCTGGCTATTGGAACTCACTGATCCAAATTAGCTAAATAACTTTTTCTTTTACTGTCACATCTTGTGCAAACAGTAGCTAGGCATATCCAAACTGAGTTCTAATTTGAGATATTTCAAACTACATAACAGTTTATAAATCATAGGGCAAGAAAAATTCTGACCATATTGAGTAAGGTGGATCACCTCAATACGTATCTTTTCACAAACGTATCACCTCTCCATGAGTCCATGGGCAGCTTAGAACCTGCTTTCATCAACAAAATCCAATCATGAAGAGTCAGAAATAACACTGATTAACTAAGAAAATATCTCTATCAAACAAATGTAAATTCTGCCGTTCTTCTGACTTCGTGTCCACATTTCCTTCTAAAGCTCAACCTCATTCACACTGTCTTCAGACGGGACATTGATTAGTGGGACTAGATGTGTTTTCACTCCCTTTGGAGCTGTTTCCTAGTATTTACATTGATTGCTCATCAATTAGGGAGTTAAGAAGAAAGTAATGGGATAGTTCAGAATAGGAGGGTCTGAAGAGTCTTGTGACAGAGCCTGCTGCTGTCCCTCCGGTTCCAACAGCTCAACTTTAACATGAGCCCAAGTGAAAGGATGAGGGGATAAAAGGAATCTGAGAAAAGAAAACAAGTGTTATGGCATAATATCACAAATACACTATATCCGAAAGTATGTGGACACCCATACTAATGTTGGAAGGCTAATGGTCTGAGGTAATCGAGTGGCCTGCGGAGAGCACTGACTTCAACCTCACTCAAGTTCCTTCGGCTGAATGCTCGTTTGGCTGAATGGGCACAACTTCCCACAGACAGTCAAATCTTGTGGCCATTGTTACTGTATAGCTGCAAAGGAGGGAGACAATAGTATATTCATGCCCATGGTTTTGGAATGGGATGTCCAAATAAGCTCGTGTGATGGTCAGGGGTCCACACACCTTTGGCCATATATTGTAGTGTACTGTATATACTGTACACTGCTCCAAAAAATTAAGGGAAAACATAATAACACCAAGTCAGTTAAACTTCAGGTATATCAATATATCCAGTTTGGAATCAGAAGCGATTGTGGATCAATGTCATCTGTTTTGGAGCAAATGAAAGTGACGACAAGTGCACTTGATAGGCTACAGCAAGACAACCCCCAAAAAGAGAATGGTTTTACAGGTGGTGGCCACAGACAACTGCTATCTCCTTATCCATCCTGACTAAATCTTGTTCAGTTTTGCATTTTGCTAGTGTCCTTGTCACTACTGGTACCTGCAGCCCATTCAGGTTGCACAGCCCAGGTACCTGCAGCCCATTCAGGTTGCACAGGTAGTCCAACTCCTCCAGGATGACACATCCATACGTGCCGTCGCAAGAAGGTTTGCTGTGTCACCCAGTACAGGCTCAAGAGCATGGAGGAGATACCAGGAGACGGTCTGTTACACGAGGAGACCTGGACACGGACACCATCCACTGTCTCATCAGGAGCATGCCAAGATGTTGTTGGAAGTTCATACAGACACATGGGGGGCATACACACTACTGAGTCACATTATGAGTTGGAACAGTCTATGATTTCAACTGTTTCTTTGATTTTCAATGTGAGTTTGAATCCAGCCCTCAATCGGTTGGTGATTTTGGTTTCCATTGACCATTGTTATGTCCTTTGGTTCTAAACGTATTACACAATGTACAGTAAAGATTTTGATCTTTCATATGTTTCAGACACCAAGATCCGATGTGTGATTTGAGTGTTTCCCTTAATTTTTATTTTGAGCAATAGATTTTATAAAAGTAATATCACCTACAGTATAAATCAGAAAATCACAATAAAATGCTGAATACAAAATTCACACCCACAATCTAGGACACATTCAATCTTTTGGGTGAATATATATACATATTTGATTTTACCCCTAGTTGTCTCCCTTCTTAATTGGTCATGTCCAATTCCCTTGTGACATTGTCAGATCAGGAGAACCTCAGCAGGTGAGAGATGGTCAAAGATCAATCACATGCATCCTCCAAGCACTTGACGCAAAGCTGGCCTGGTTCATATCAGACTGCTCATTCAACACGGAAGTCTTTAGTTGATACATGCATGAGAGGTACACATTCATCAACTATACGACCACGATTGTCCTACACACAAGGTATTGCTAGAGAGTGACGTGACAAGGTTTCCCATCGGACTATCCACCCGCCACCCCGGAGAGAGCTTTGCACTGACCCATGTCAGAATGCGAGCGTTCAATATTTACTGGAAGTATCCATGTGTTCAGGTTGTTTCGATTTGGAATACTAACAGACTTGAGAGGCCTACTGCACCTTTTGTGTATCTGCTTAAAACAACCCGCAAGATTTTAGATTCTCTTTGATAATGATGTCTGTCACAGCTCCGAACACGATCTCGACGTTCCTGGTGTCCGTAGCGCAGGTCATGTGGGAGTAGATTTCTTTGACACCCTTCTTCATGTTTAGATCCTGAAACTGTTTCCCAATATAAGCGCTGGCATCTTCATATGTGTTGGGGCCTAGGGAGAGAAAAAGCATGCATGCCATTAAGGGGTTCTAATTGGTTATCCAGTCTATCTAGTGTCCTTCCAATACATCTCAGTGTAGTTTTAGAAAGAATTTCATCAGTCCAGCTTGTGGGATAACATGCACTGTTTAACGCAGCCCTTTTAATTTGAAGTTACTCTTACCGTCGTAGTCTGGGAAGCAGATGCTGAGGTGGACCTTCTTGATCTTCTCCTCAAAGAGATCCTTCTTGTTGAGGAAAAGCACGATGGAAGTGGTGGCAAAGAACCTGTGGTTGCAGATACTGTTGAACAAGTGAAGAGACTCGTGCATACGGTTCTGTAGAGAACAGGAAGAAGAGGGTGTCAACAATCTCAGAGTTGTTTTCATCAAATTTCACATGGCCTAGATTAACAGATAGGTGACTAAGTAGAGACCAACATAGTGTCTCAGTGAGGTGTTAGGCCACCAGGAACCACCAGAACAGCTTAAATGCATCTTGGCATGGATTCTACATGTTCTTACTCAAACCATTCAGTGACCGCTGGTGCCCTCTGGGTGTGGGCATTGACGCCCTGGAAGAGTCCACTACCGCCTGCATAGAAATGATTGACCATGGGATAAAGCTGATCACTCACGATAAATTTGTATTCATTTGCAGCCTTTCCGTATAGGAGACAAGTGGTGCCAGATTTAGTGTAGTGGTCTAATCACCTGACTCTGGACCACATGTGCCCTGGTGATGGCGGTTCTATCCCCAGCTCAGCCACTGTCTATGCCCTTCCTCTGTCTCCCCCTACATGTCTGTCTCCCTAGCCTCTGCTTCCCCCCCAAAAAAAGAAAAAGGGGACAAGTGGAGATAAACCATGCCAGAAACTGTAAATCTGTATCAAGCACACAAAACTACAAATTTCTCATGTGATGAATTTGCGGTTTGGTATTACCGTCAGCATACAATTGTAAAGTAATTAATCAATCCTCCAAACCGTCATAGTAGGTATAGTTTTGTTAACTGTGGTAAACTTGTGGAATTATCGGAGATCAACCGCAACACTCACCACCTCATCGTCTTCTACAAGCACCATGTCATAAGCACTGAGTGCTCCGCAGAAGATAATGCAAGTCACTCCCTCAAAACAGTGGATCCACTTCTTTCTCTCCGACCTCTGGCCGCCCACATCAAACATCCTGTCATAGGAGACGGTTTAAAGTAGCGGTTACTTAATTATGAATGTATAGCGACATTTAACAATTGTGCAAAATCCCACCCTTCAACAAAGGAAGAGATACATACAACAAGGATTTATGGGAGATCATGATTGGTCCGTTGTAGCCTCACCTGAAGTGTAGCTCTTTGCAGGAGAACTGCTCCTCGATGATACCAGTGGTCTTGACACGGGAGCGCAGCACATCCTGTTCCGTTGGTAGGTAGTCAGGCTTTGTGATTCTGTCCAATTCGCCAAGGTAGCTGTTGAGAAAGATTTCTATTCAGCATACATCAACATCCCCAACTGACACTCACCTTTAACCTCTAAGATGTGAACTCTGAAGGATGATATGACTGTATGCCATGGAGAGTCATGTGAAACTCACTAGCCAGCAGAGTCGTTGAGCTGGTACTCAGCCGCTCTCTCGTAGGAGGCCTGGATCCCGGAGTCAGCCCAGAGCCTCTTGATGACGTCAGCCAGCTCAGCGGGCATGGTGCCTTCTTCAATGGAATCTGACAGGTTGGACAGTTTCTGCCCATCTTCCTACACCATGAAGTCAACCAGTGGGTTTTTCTGATACTGACACTTGTTTTCATTATTTTACACATTAATTTGTACATTTTTTTATTAGCTAAGCTTAACATATACACCTACCAGCCTCTTCATTAGGTACACCTTGCTAGTATCGTGTTGGACCCCTTTTTGCCTTCTGAACCCCCTTAATTCTTTGTGGCATAGATTCAACAAAGTTCTGGAAACATTCCTCAGAGATTTTGGTCCATATTGACATTATTGCTTCATGTTGTTGCTGAAGATTTGTCAACTGCAAATCTAGAATCTCCTGTTCCACCACATCTCAAAGGAGCTTGATTGGATTAAGATCTGGTGGCTGTGGAGGCCATTTGAGACAGTGAACTCATTGTCCTGGTGAAGAAACCAGTTTTAGATGATGTGAGCTTTGTGACATGACACATTATCCTGATGTGTGCCAAAGTGTGCCTAGGAAATATCCCCCACACCATTGCACCACCACTAGATGCCTGAACCATTGATACAAGACAGGATGGATCCATGGTTTCATGTTGTTTACGCCAAATTCTGTCCGTGACATCTGAATATCGCAGCACAAATCAAAACTCATTGGACCAGGCAACATTTTTACAATCTTCTATTGTCCAATTTTGGTGAGCCCGTGCAAATTTTCGCCTCAGTGTACTGTTTTTAGCATAGGATTGTGAAGTGATTAAGCAATCCTCCATACTGTCATATGAGGTATAGTTTTGTGAACTGTGGTAAACTAGTGGAACTATCGGAGATCAGCTGCAAACCTTACCACTTCATTGTCTCCTACAAGCACCATGTCAAAAGCACTGAGCGCTCCGCAGAAGACGATGTAAGTCACTCTCTTGTCAGCTGACTGACATCCATTGTGGTCTTCTGCTGCTGTGGCCCATCTGCTTCAAAGTTCGACATGTTGTGCGTTCAGAGATGCTTTTCTGCTTTTCTTAGTTGTAACAACTGGTTATTTGAGTTAGTGTTGCCTTTCTATCAGCTCCATCAAGTTTGGCCCTTCTCCTCTGACCTCCTTAAATCACATTTCTTCCCACATTCTGATGCTTGGTATGGATTTCAGCAGATCACCTTCACCATGTCTACATGCCTAAATCCATTGACTTGCTGCCACTGATTGACTGATTAGATATTTGCGTTAACGTGCCATTGAACAGGTGTACCTAGTGAAGTAGCCGGGGAGTGTATATTGTTGTTATTCTATTCTGCAACGTTAAATTCTGCTGCTACTGATCTTTCTAGGTTTATCTGTGCAGGTTCAAGAGTGTGTGTTGTGTGAATATGGAGATTCGGAGTAAGACTCACAGCTCCCTTTGGTGATCCGAAGTCGATGCCCAGCATTTCCATACCTCTGACAATTGCCAGAGCAGACTGCAGGATGTTCCCAAAGATGATTGCCCTAAACTCCAGTTGTTCTTCTTTAGTATAACCACCTTGATGGAGAATTCTATCCAGCAGAAGAGGAAGGTGGTTAACACATTTTCAAATCAACCACTGTTACATCAAACACTGGTATCAACCCAGAAGAGGAGTGATGCTGTAGCCACTACAATCTATCCTATAATAGTCTTTTTTGTTTCCCCCATGTGATTATAAGCTATAAACGTATTCCATATTGGTGAAGTCACGCTTTACACCTTTTAGATTGACATTTCGATACTTTAACAAGGTTGTGAGGAGCTAATTAGTGATGTATGCAGGTTGTTTTTTTTCCAGACTCACTTCATCTGCTTGACAATGGTACTCTTTCCAGACTCACCAGCACCTGTTGCAACAAATAGGTATCAGATTAGTTGCAATAGCTTTTCCATATGCAAGCACATTCTCATTAACACTGTAGTTGTTGATCCAAGGCCAAAACACAACATGCAAAAATGATTTATAATGACAATGCATAGTGAAAGAAGACGCGATAGCCCTCCATAGCTAAACATCTCTAGTCTTTGCTTTACATTTGTCATGGCCAGCAATCAGTGCCGTTGCAAAAGCTAGTAGAATCTCTGTCACATCTGTATAATTCTGGCCTACTTTGTGCTGGTTGATATTCCATTTGTATTGTGAGTTGGGCTCTATGCACAGTTTATGGCATACTTAAGCAATAAGGCCCAAGCGAGTGAGGTATATGTGTAATATGCCATGGCTAAAAGCTGTTTTCAGGTTGAGTGGAGTACTAATGGTGTTTCTTCTATGTCAGGGCAAATCAATCTCTGGTCCTGGATGGACAAAACACTTCGGAATTTGCTTTTACCTAGTAGTTATTTACAATTATCTGGTAGCCCAGGTCTGATCCAGTCCCTTATTAGAAATAGAGGACCAACAACAGTGTTTTATTTCTCCAGGCCCAGAGTTGAATAGCTCTGTTCTAGGCTTTCAACCAATCAGCATTTTTCTTACACACCACCCACACATCCTGGGCAACATGATACTAAGGGTCAGTAACAGTAACATTAAAATATCTCAGGAATATATTAAACAACACCTAGGCCATAAGGTAGACTGTGGTGTGCAGTAAAGTATGTCATTATAATACCAGCTGAAAGATCATTGACTTCTGGTTTTATAGCAAACATGTTTGTCAATACAAGCTGATTTGTTATTCCCCAAACCACCTCATGGGGGCCATCTATGACTCTTAACAATGGTAAATTGGGTCTATGAAAGGGTTTATTGCTAATGTCATTGACATCTGTCCCAACGGTTTAGTAGAGGACAGTGACCTTATTAGCTCAGGGCTAAATGAAGGGATTTGAGAGGTCTTGAGTCAGGAGACCTGGGGTAGAAAAGCCTCTCAGTGAATCGTCCGATAAGCGAAGACGTCAATGAGGAGACGTCAGTCCACGGGGAGTTGTGCATTCTTCACGTTCTGACAAGCTCCTGGGATACTGTGTGGTTCTTTCCTTCATGTTTCATCTTTACGGACGGTCAGAGTGGCCACCTAAACTGGCTGAGATGGCTGGGCTGGCACTTTTAACCCTTCTACATACAGTATCTCCATGAACAGGTTTATTTTATATGCCTGATATCCCTGCATGGTGCCATTCCAAAGAAAGCCTTATATTTCTCCATGTGTGAAATAATTCCAGTAGACGGTTCTCTATGAAAGAAGTGTTTACAAGTCTCTTTATCTATACTTATGACGTATTTGTTCATTCTCATGCCAACTTCTCCATACATGGGTCAGGTCCTTACAGAGAAGACCTTTCTTCCTTTGTTGGTCATTTTCTCCATCCATAGCTGTCAATAGTTACCGCAGTATCATCTGGTAATATCTTCCTTTGTCTCATTCACCCATCTTCTTGTGTTCCTATCCGTTATCAAAACTGTGTCGTTTCTATACTCTGCTTGTGTAACTTGTGTTCAGGTAAAGCTTTAAGGAATTAACAAGAGTCCTGTTTATGCAACAAGTGTCTGTACTAATCCATGATTTATTTGTGCCTCATAGCTCGAAGCAATTGCTGACTATTTTATCTTAAAGTTCCCTGTTGCCCAAAAATTCACAATTATTTTATTTCTTTTTTAAATAAAATCTTTGTTTTGCCTAAAACAAACAGACCTAGTTTAATCACAACTTGTGAACCTTTACCTCCGGTTTAAAGAGAATACCATAACAATTGGATACAGAATTAAATGGTCAAACTAAAATTGTAGGTACTGATATTTTCCTGAAGCATGTTTTAGCCTGAGCTTGGAACCAGGATGTAGCGCTGTGGTTTAAACAAAGGGATAACCTTATTGGAGTAGTGTTGCCTTCTGCAACATTCAGTTTCTTTTTCTTAGTGAGCAATTACTTCTCTTGAACAACAGAACATTTTTATATACCAGCTTTGGATAGCACATATAGGTGACTAACAGTATGAGCTGATTCACCTATATATTATTAATAATTATTCTGTTTAGTCATTGTTCCACCATAGATCTGCTAGAATGCTGGTTGTTGTCTATCTCTGTTGTGTTCTGCTGGAACCACAGAGACATGAGGATTAATGGTTGATATTTATATATTGATTTTTATTCACAAATCCTCAGATCAGTTTTTTGGGCTATAATCCAACCAACCACATTGTAGACCAGCTATTTTGTAGGAATTCTCGTTTCCAATGTGTCAATATTTGACCATTTCCTTCAGCTGTATCTCATTGGTTTAGTTAAAAATTAGAACCTAATTGACTACATTATATTTATTTCCGGCCAACAAATCCTTCTACCAACAGCTGGGAGGAAGTATTAAATATGGTATTCTGTAAATACAGATTTACATTTAGTGAAGAGAGATAGAGATGAGATGGGGTTTCGGTTTACTGTACAGGATGTTACATGTGCACATTGGATCTGTTGTAAACTCAGGTGGATGTCCTGTCTATGCTATTATAAATGACATTTGGTAATAGGATGATCAATGGCCCAGATGGTAATTGGTTCCTGTAATTGATCTTAATGAGCTTTTGTTGCTCCTGGCCCTGATTACTCCGATGGTTTGACCTTTCAGAGTTTCTCTGGTAGTCCTCCCTCCTGTCCTCTTTTGTCTCATAGTCTCCAACCGTTTCTTGGGTTGGAACTTGTTAATTTTGGCTTCTCGGAACTGCTGTATTGCTTAGCATCTCTATGTGTTTCGATAATTTTACTTGTGTCACTGGCGCTTTCGTACTTATTCAGTGATTATGAACGATGCCTTGAAGTTAACTGGTACACAGCAAATTAAAACGTGAAGTCTAAGTGACAGGAAAGAAAGCATAATTGGGTTACCATGATCCTTTGGGAAAAGCTGACTAAATCCTGTGCCTGAACCATCCTGAAAGCTCATGGCGGTCTACTATTCATTGAGTTATACTGTGTACTGAGAAAATAGCTTCTGATAGGTTTTCATTTATACGTACATTCATTCATTCACAATTTCTGGCCAGCTTTAAAGACAGCCAAACCCCTTTGTTTCTATCCCATGAAGACAACTTCTAATCCTCTCAGTCAATAATCTGGTTCCCTGTATCTCTACAGACATTCCACTCTACAGTGTTGATACATACACTTTCCAACTTTTTAAAGAAGGAAACGTCTATATTTTAAAAATAGTCACAAATTCACTTTTGGTGTTGATGAATCAACATGGTACAATTTCATGAAAACAAACAAAATATCTTAGCTTCTAACACTTCATTGTTGCTGAGAAACATTGAATGGACCCATACAAGCCATATTACAATAACAACTCATACTGCTTCATTGTGAGATAACCCATTGTTCCAGTCACTGGTAATGGCACAGCCTTTTACTATGGTGTTTTTTATCACCTTGGACACCACACACCTTACGATTTCTCATCTCACTCTTGAGGTAACAGCAGCAGTCCCTCTTGGGCTTATCTGTTTTAATGTAAGCTGCTTGGAGCGTGACATGCTTATCTGTCTGCATCCAGGCAGTGTTTTAGTGACACACCAGTTTAAATTAAATGTGTATGTTCAAAACCAAAACACCAATGCACTATGGAACCATTTACTGTATGTCTAAATTACTGTATTGTTAATCTCTTGCCATATAAAACTGATAGTTAGAAACCAGGATCAACGCTAGAGTCCTGATTGAACATGACAAATAGGTGTCAACCTGTTTTTGAATCCACATTGGGAAAAGCACATTACACTAATACACAGTTTTTTGAAGGCTTTAACATCTCTTCCAGAATGATGTTGACCATGACGTCCATCAATCTAATGATCCTAAACAGTTGTTGAGGAATTTGGATGATTATCATCTTCACCAAAGTATTCCGTCTCACAAAAAACAAAGTCATAATTTTCACGCTTTAAACCTCAATTACTATTTGCTGTGTAACGTTCAATATTTCCCTAGAACGTTCAAAACACAAAAAGAATGCTGATCTCTCCAACTACCCTTAACATAATTTGATAAATTTTCTTGACTTCTGTTTTTTAAGATGAGGCATATTACCAAGGCGTTTACTTCAGACACAGCAACCGTAGATGCCTCTTTTGAAGAGTAGCTAGTAAGCTATTCTCATTCAACAAACTATACGCCAGTTGAGGGTCACATACTACTCTTCTGCAGTTTCAGATGGGGCCATACGAGCACCATATCTCCTTACCCAGCAGCAGGAGCTTCACAGTCTTGGCTTCTTTGTCTGCATCCTCCTGCAGCTGCTTTTCCAGTTCCTTAGACTTCGCGGCTAAAGCCTTGTCTTCGACACTTCCTCCGCTTCCCATTTTGAATTTTAGATCTTTCTCACTCCTTCAAGTCAAGATCCTGTGTGGTACGGAAATGCGGCCGGCCACTCCCGGCGTGTGAAGGGTGCACTGGAAGACAGGCACAGAGGGAGGTATCGGTGGGGGCTGGAAACAGGGGGTCCTGGCCTCAGTCCGAGGTTTATGGCTTGAGGAAAGGTGTTCTGGAGATGTATACCTGGACGGAGATGGACAATCACTGCTTGGGGAATAAGGGAGGCTGTCCTCTCTCTGGTGTTAGCCCTCCCTAATTCTCCGACGTTAAACTTGACATCTTGCCATCAAGTTGGGATTGGGCAGGGCTTTTTCTGTCGTTCCTATGGGAACTTGTAGATCCAATTAGAATGAGGCAGAGGGCAAAAGTGAAGGGTAAAAAAACGGAGGGAAATACCATATGGTTTATGAAGAGATGGGTGGAAGGTGGATTAGAAGTCAAGACGGTCTTGGTGGTAAAAGTTAGAATTTTCTTTTCTTACGTCTAAGCTATCCTGGTTCCTGTTAAGTATGGATCAAAAAGATGTGTTTCTTGTTTTTGATGACATACCCTATGTGGTTATGGTGTTGTAAATGATTCAGATTGTACCAGGCTTGTGGCAAATTGTAAGTATATAAATCTAAAAGGTGAAACATTATTTGTGACTTTGGGTAAAAGCCAACATGTGATCAAAAGACATTCCTACAGCTTAAGAGCGTGGCTTTGTGTCTTTCTTGGCAAATGGTGGGGAGCTTAACAGGCATCAGGTCTTATTACCAGGTGAAGGCTGAGGCATCGGATGAGGATTGCAGGCATTCATTAAACAAAAGTGTTTATTTTTCTTACCCCACTGGCCTTGTAACCTCAGATGTGGATAGAAACCATGTGAACAGACAGATGGCGCATATCTCAGACTACAGATTTACAGTACTGAACAGTTTTCTGATGAATAAAATATTACTTGCTTTATTAACAACTCAGAAATTATTTCTAATTTTAACAGAAAGGAAAATATTTCTAATGAGCCCTTTTACAACAATATGAAGTGAAACATTATGGAAATAAAGATAATAATTATTATTATTTCCCAACCCTCTGTCTGTATACAAGCAATGTTGGAACATGACAGATTATGTTACTACACCTTCTTAAGCATTAATTGTACTGCAAGAAGTAGTATATTGCTCTCATTATTTTGGGAAAAAGCCAAATAACTAAGGAAGTCAGACAGACCATTGTAAGTGTAGGTCTTTCCTTTAAGGAAATTGCAAAGAAAGCCAAATTGTCAATGAGTACATTTTCCTACACCATCAAAATAAGCTTGAACACGGGAAGTAACTGCCTTGTGGAGTGGGCCAATCCTAACCTCAAACAGTGGCATGACTTCAAGAGAGCGATACACACCAGACATCCCATGAATATTGCTGAACTGAATTCCTTTTGTAAAGAGGAATTGACCTAAATTCCTCCTGACCAGAGATGCCACAAGTTAGTGTAATAGATTACTTTTCTGGGTTGGGCTGAGTTCAAAACTTTTGGGATGTTCCTCAGTAAGACTCTAATGACCAGGTAAAAGAAGTTCATAACTTACCAGTGATCTATGAAAAACTAAAACGTGACTACACCGTATCAAAAAGGTTGTAATTTGACAGGAAATCCACTGTAAAAGTTTACAGTGTTTTACCTTCAGTTGGAACAATGGAAAACATTCTAAAATTACAGAACTTCTTTTACCTGGTCATTAGGGTCATACTAAGGAACTTCCCATAAGTTGTGAACTCAGCCCAACCCAGAAAAGTAATCTATTACACTAACAGTGGCATCTCTGCTTCTGACCATTGTAAAGGTCTGATCTGCAACTACAGGAAATGTTTGGCTTTAGACATTGTTGACTAAGGAGGTCAACCAGTTAAATCCAAGGGTTCACAAACTTTTTCCACCCTGTACTGTTACTGTGTACATGTGTGTTCATACATTTGCTTGCGTGTTATTAGTTTAAGCAGACTCTTTTTGTCATTGTTGATCAGATCATATTCTATCATCATTGTATGCAGAAATCCAGGTATTTCAAAAGGGTTCACATATTTTCTCTTGCCAATGTAAGCAAACGAGAGAGTAAGAACATACCATAACCTTACTCCACAGCTGTCTTGAAATGTTTCTCCGATGGGGCTATACAATATGCCACAACATAGAGCCCTGTATTGCACTGCTGGTTTGCTTATAAAGCTAAGCAGGGTTGTGCCTAGTTAGTCCCTGGATGGGTGACCAGTGCTGCTGGAAGTGGTGTTGGAGGGCCAGTAGGGGGCACTCTTCCCTCTGGTCTGAAGATCATTCCCAATGCCCCAGGGCAGTTATGCGGACATCTGATTTATGACCATGGTGCAAAAATGAGTACACCCAAATGAAGCATTTGGGAATTAAACTTGGCAAAATGCAATTTAACTGGAATTCAACAACAGATGAATTAAACCAATCATCACACATGTTGCTTCAAGATCATTGACATGCAGGACTGTCTAGGTTATGATAGTCAGTAGTTTGGGCCTGACTATGGGTTCTTTGACTTTCCATGGACCTCCTGCATGATGCAGCGCAAATTGGGATGTAGCGCTGTCTGGGATTTGGATTAGATCATGAGGGCCATACAAAATATTACATTTGGTAGAATTTGTTGTAGGGTGTAGTCATTTTTGCAACACCTTATTTGTATTACTGTGTATTGTATTTTTATGTATTATTTTCTTATCCCAATGATGTTGGTGACCAACCTTGTATGAATAGATAATTCAGTTATCGTTGTGATTTTAAAAAAGGGCACCCTTGTCTCATCTGGCCAGATGATGTTGTTTCACTTTTTGTAATGTTTTTGACATACTCTAACATAGTTTTCCTGTTTTTGTGGCTAACCAATTATTAACTTATTTTGGTAAACCCTCTATATTTATTCTGGTCAAGTCTTCTCTTGATTGTTGACTTTGACACAGATACGCCTACCTCCTGAATGGTGTTCATGATCTGGCCAACTGTTGTGAAGGGGTTGTTCTTCACTAAGGAAAAAAATATTTTGTCATGCACTATAGTTGTTTTCTATGGTCTTCTGGGCCTTTTGGTGTTCCTGAGCTCACCAATGAATTCTTCCTTTTTAAGAATGTACCAAATAGTTGATTTGGCTAATAAGGTTTTGCTTCACTTGCAGTGATAGCTCATTTGACTTTATGCTGAAAGTTAAAGGGGAACAATGAGAAAATTCTATAATTGAATATGCTAATCTGAGTGCTACGGTATAAGGTTATATCTGTTTTGTCCACATTGATGTGCTTGATACAACTTTGCGAAATAACAATTATTTGTGTGAAAAAAAATATATTTCATAAAGAAAACCCCAAAATCGGGAAGCCCAATTAGTTTAGGTACACAACATATAACTTTTAGATGCGAGATTGTGAGGGGTGCTCACATCGTTCATCCAACCACAGGTTGTCGAGCTGGCTGAATCATTTCACCCTGCTCATCCAACACGGAAGCCTTTAATCAGATCATGCACAGGATGATTACACTCAACATCAATACTTACGTGACTAAATTTACAGGTACCCGATCTGCACATAAGGAGTCACTGGAGAGCAACGCGGCAAGGTAGATAATCCGACATATCTATCCCAAATCCTGGGCTGTCATGATGTGGAGTATGGTGAAGGAGAGGAAGGGAGACCAGGCAGGGAGCAGAGTTCTATGGTTTTAATGATCCCCTTTGCTTGCAATATGACATGAATACAACTAATAGTTCTTTCTGACTTGTACAATGGATAGAGATTGGATAATGCACATCAAATAAGTATTACCAGGAGTGTAGTGATAAAAAAAGAGCTGGGCAAACTATAGATTCTGTGATCAGATGGACCAGTAAGGTGAGCCACGCCTACCGGTGTATGTGTATCCTGATGACATCGCAATAGGCTATCATTTGATGGTACCACTACCAAGGGTATCACTGGTTGTTCCCTCATAGGTCACACAATCACTATTCAATTCATAGATTAATCTAAGATCTTGTTAAAAAGACTCAAGAAGGAATAATATGGTTGAAGTCTATAAAGTTTACTAAATGACAAAACAGAGAAAATAAAAAACTTTAGGAGAGAGGGAGGCTCATATCCAGGGCTTCCAATGCAATGCACTTGTACATAATGGTATCACATTATGCTCCTATCTTTGTCTTTCTAGCAGAATGTTCAAGTACATTCTCATAAACAACATTCCCTATCATTTCTCTGTTCATTCTCTCTGAAATTGTCCTGTCTCTGTTTCTTGATTCTCTGTTTGTCTTACCTCTTTTCCTCCTCTTTCCTCATCTCCTCTATCTCCCTCCTCTCTCTGTGCTCTCTGCATCATTGTCTGTCTCACCTCTGTCGGTAAAAAAAAGTTAAAATGGATAAAACACAGCTTTGCACACCACATCCTGTCAAGTAGCCGGTCACATTATACAGCCTATAGGCTAACCCTTTCAGACAAAAAATATTAAAATAAATGATTTAGCATGCATTCAATGTTTAGGTATACAGTCTGAATGCTATAGCCTATCTACAACTTTAAGTTAATTGACTTAATACTGTCTCTGTGCCTGTAACATTTTGAGAAGGGGGAGGGGGGACTCCCCCGTCAATCATTTCAAATGGTAGCCAGTCAGAGTAAACTAACCCAGTAATTTCTCTAAGGACTTTCTTATGTCTGGGATGTGAAGCCATGTAGCATCATCCACAATTAGTTGTGAAGACATTGTACTCTACATTGTGATTTATTGGTGAGCTAATTATGATGAATTAAACTCTATTTCAGGCTACACCACAAAAGCAGTTGGTTAATATTATTAAAACATTAACTAGCTGACTAGCAAAGGGACCTTGTTGTCACTAACTTTCAGTAGCTTAAATGCCAGAAAATCCATGAAATTACATCCAGTTATTTATCTGACAATATATCCTGAATTTTACTTGTACCGTAACATGGGCTAATGGGAAAAGGTAGAGGTGACTTGCAACTTCGAGTCTGAAAGGGGTAACCTAATCAACGCTGTGGCTTATTGAGTGTGATGAATCTAGCGTGAACCAAATCAACCTCAAAAACATGAAGTTTAGTACTGTTTTCCGAGCTAACTCACTTTGAGCTCGTAGCCGAGCCCGTTTACTGGCATCAGGAGGAGGGCTGCTGTCTTGACGGAGCTAAAAAACTGGCGGATATCAATTTTTTAAACCCATTCATTACATTACATGAGATGTGATAGTGTAGGCTCCTAATTCTCAATACCATAATGCCTAGACTTTGTCTTAAAAGAAGAAGTTTTATTTATATAGCGCCTTTCCATAGCTCAAGGTCACTTTACATTGTACAATTACAAAACATTTAGACACTCAGACATACATTACAGTCAAATAGATACATGTAGTCACATTATACAAAATGCATGTTAAATAAATACGTTTTAGCTGGATCTTGAATGTAGCCACAGATGAGGTATTCCGTAGTGTAAGAGGTAATGAGTTCCATAATTGTCTTAGGACCCTCTGGAGCCATAGGCATATAAAGCTACAGAGTACTTGTTAACAACAGCTGGTAGAAATAGGCAATTAGACTTAACAAGCCCTTTGCTACACTCATACTATTTAGACCTGGTACTTACTACTGGAGTCCAAAGGGTGGTGCTAACATACCATATACACACACACACACACGCACACATACACACATTCATACATATAGGCATAAATCAAAACAACAGTACGCACTGGCCATACAATATAAACTGAATATACATCAGCCGCGGTCGGTGGATCTTAATTGGGGAGGACGGGCTCGTATTACGCTCGGCACCGGAGTGAATGGAATGGTGCGCAACGAACAAAACCAATTGTTTTTTTGATTTGCGCACATTCCATTCACTCCGGTTCTGAGCGTAATACGAGCCCGTCCTCCCCAATTAAGATTCACCGACCGCGGCTGATATACATCTATATATAAATGAGTCCATGTCTCAGTTCATGGCATGCCACCCCACTCTGGGATTGCGTGACATGGGCAAAGCTATCCCAATTTGCGCTGCCTCGTGCTGAATGTCCAGGGCATGTCGGAGAACTCATAGTCAGGATCGAACCACTGACTAAACATATACATTTTGTATAATAAAAGTCAGTTGCATGGTTTAAAACTTTCCATTACTTTCATCTCTGTCAATGAGGAGGAAAGGCCAGCTCGCCAGGCCTGAGGAGTTCAGTTAGATTAACTTGAATCTACCAATGTTTTGTTTTAAAACTCTGGTACATTAAAGCATACAGAATTTGGGTCAAAGCAAATTATCTGCCTATTCTCTTTTGGCTGTTTGTCTTGTCTAGAACCTACCACAAACCAATGCTGGCAACAAGACCACACCCAAGACATTATAGAGCCTAACTTCATCCCCAGGCTCTATTGTGCACAGCGCATATGAGCCTAGAATACTTTCCACCCAAAATTGGCCTTGATGCAGGAAGCATACAGTATGAAATCAAACAGCATCATGAAAACCAAGGAGCTAACATAACAGCTGAGATGCGAGAAACCGTCCATGGGACAACTCTAACCTGGACCCTCCACAAAGCTGGGCATCAAGGATGTGTGGCGAGAAGAAAGCCATTGCTGAAAAAAAGCATATAAAATCCTATCCTTATGTAACCAATAAATATCCGTTTTTATTTTAACTGTTGTGTCACAATAAAACATATTTTGCACCTTCAAAGTGTTCAGTGTGTTGTGTAAAACAATGGTAAAAATCCCAATACAATCTTATTTTATTCAAGATTGTCATGCTACAAAATAGAAACGTTACGCTAAGTGAAAATGTCCAAAGGGGGTGAATATGTATCCAAGGCACTGTACAGTGGAGGGTGTAGTGGCAGAAAGTTCAAGTTTACCATTTGATTGGCATCCTCTTTTTGAGCAGTAGCTCAAGGCCAGATATAAAGCAAAGTCCACCACAAATTGGGCAGAAGTGGGAATTAGATTATATCGAGTCATACAACATTAGTCAATGCAAAGCTAGGGTGGAGGTAATGTAACTAGCTAATAGTTAGCCTGGCATTTTTGGTAATTTTATATCATGCTCGGAATTCCAATTTATATAGCCTATATTGCCCATACTATAAATATAACCAAGAGACTAAATTATTTGTTTTCATGTGTCCTAGACTAGCTAAAATCTGCCTATTATCATCCGTGGTTGGAGAAATAAATCTCAAGTTCAAAATCAAGTACAGTATACCCTTTCAGCTAGACATCCACCCAGAGGCACGTGCCCCCTCAGATTTTAGTGGGCACATGTTTACGTCGGTTGTGCACACTGTGCCCCCTTAAAAAAATAGGTGCATATGACGCTTCTGCATCTACCGATTGTCATGCAAATGTATACAGTAGTTTTCTGGGGTATTTTAAATGCATCGAAATTGTGTGTGTCAAGTTGCAAATCATAATATTTGACTTGGGCGACAGTACCTCAGTTAAGAACTCAATCAATCGTTAAGTGATATGTAACATGTAAACAACCACTGTCAATCTTTACCATATTCTGGAAAGAAACCTTTTGGGTGACATCTCTGCTTTAAGAATCCACATTAGGGTGCGCTGGGCTAGGCAAGGAAAAGTGTGTCAGTGTCATTAATTCCTTTACAGAATGACAAGCAAATGAGCTAGCTTTCTAGAAAATACGTCGTAGAACACAACTGTGTAGTGTTTTGAAACTGAAACTAAAATAATATAAAATACAATGTGATTGAACAAAGTATGGATGTGGCCGATAACTGGGGACGGTGGCCGATAAGGGGTCGTATTCTTTAGCTACGCTGCTTATGAACTAGCTAATAGCAGTATTTCTATGAACACTTCAGACATGATATTCGGTAAGTTTTAAAGGTTTTATGACACTAATAATCGCAAAACATAGACAGTTTGATGCAATGACAAAACTGTTTTAAGAAAATGTACAGTATTTCAAAAGAGCTGCTGGGTATATTAATAGTAGGGAGTTCTACGCTAGTGGTGCTGAACAAGAGATATTTGAGTAACTTAATAGATATGTAACTTGAATGTGCTTACCTGTCAAGGAAAAATATGATCAACTCAGCTCGCTTTTAGGTCCATATTAGCCTAAATATTCTGTCATTGCTCAAATACAATTCTATCCTAATTTCTTTGAATCAGACAATGCTACACAACCACCAGACCAAAATAACCAAAATGTAATCAGGAAGAAGCAGACAATAACAGACTTACTGCAAATAAGCAGATAATAACTGTCACAGTGGGGGCAGCAGGGAGTAGACAGGAGGCATGTGCAAAGGTAAAATAAAGTTTTAATCAGAATATAAACAAAGTTAAAAAAACAAAACTGACTGAGTGGAGTCAAAAACTTTAAATAAAAAGTATCACTCAGGCATCACCTGGTACAAAACACCAGAACACACAAATCTGGCTAAACACAAAGAATACTTTCTTAACTGCACAATAACACAAATGACAGGAGACAATAACTGACATGAAATTGAACAAACAGAGAAACTTAAATTCAATAACGACTGTATGAATTCAATTTGTAAATGTTAGACAAACAGTTAAGACAATCGATTGATGAAAATTAGGAAATGATCAACCATCAGGGATAAACAGTATGCCTTCGGTAAAATGATCACCTACTGTATCTGTCCTCCTACGGATAGAAACGTGACGATAACAGACCTTTAGGAAAGTACTTCATCTTAATTAACATCTTTCCTCTTTTTCTTTTATAATAGAATGAACCTTTGTCTGCTTTTCTATGGTACAAGTCTTAACTACGGCTTCTTTGAGCATTGACAGAATACAACATTTTTGGGTTGCATAGTGTGATTACAAAATTATCATCCATCCTAGTGTCCAAAAACTATTTTTGCAGGTAGAAAACTGAAAAACAGAAGTTGTTGGATGGCACGACTTGACCATTGACAAATTAGAGCAGTTTGCTGGTGAATAGTGGGGAACATTGCATTATGCAGATGTACAAGATCTTTCATAGCAAGATCAGCAGTTATAAATGAAGACGTGAAATAACAAATAAAAACAAACAAGAATCAGTTATTAACAATCATTTTGAACAGATTGTGTCATCCAAATTATGGCTTTGGACTGCCAATAATGTTGTGAATGCATTTGGATTTTTTTCTAAATTGTATTTGTAACAGTCATTTTGTGAAAATTTTATTGGTTCTGCATCCACGACTACATGTGGAGAGACCAAACTTACTTCTCAATTTTTCATTATATTTATCGAGACAACAGGGGAATATTTAAAAAAAGTGGGTTGCAGGAAATTAAGCCTCCAAACGCTGAAGAGTTAAAAAGGAGGCTAATTGGGGCATTCTCCCGCTCTGTAGTCCCTTTCTAATTCTGAACCTACAAGCTTTGACTATGTCCTTCCTACTGCATCCTGGGATTGGCCTGGAGCAGCTGATCTGTTGACGAGATTATCCAGAGGCCCCTGATGGATCTCGGGCCACAGCTTAGGCCAGCAGATGGCCACCTACTGGAGAAGGGTGCTGATTGAGAGCTAGAGAAGTGTAGGGGTAATGTGCTGTGGAATAGTAGCTGGGAACAAGGGTAATGACACCGCTCCAACCCTCTTTCTATCTCATGTGACTGACTACAGCCATTCAAATCCTTGATTAGAAAGAAAGAGGGTGATTGGATAAATGCACATCACACTGTCCTCACATCACTGTTCATGAACTACTGCAATTAATCTGAGTTGGGCAATCCTGTCACTTAATTTTGATATTATCTTTAAAAAACAAGGTTTTATTAGGTGAGGAAGCCTCATGAAGGTTGGATATATGAGTCCATGGGCCAGAAGGACAAATTTCACACAGTTCCACTTTGGGGTGGCAACGTGTAATAACTAATTTCATTATGGTCCACGTCTGCTAGTTCCCTTAGGCTGCATTTACATTCTGATAGAGATGAGACAAAATAATTTCCACACTGTTCGAATTTACATTGTCATGTCTCAAGACGGCAATCACGCGTTTTTCGATGTCATAGAATGTACTTTTTTTTTAAATCCCCCCCAAAAAATGCCACTGTGTCTTGTCACTCCATTGTGCCGAGACCCATTCAGTGACTCCAACTTGTGAACGAGGATTATTGGCTGTCCACTACCCTGATGTCGGTTCACTGCTCTTTCTTCCTTGGACCACTTTTGATACTGACCACTGCAGGCCAGGAACATCCCACAAGACCTGCAGTTTTGGAGATGCTCTGACCCAGTCGTCTATCCATCACAATTTGGCCCTTTTCAATGTTGCTCAAATTCTTACACTTGCCCTTTTTTCCTGCTTCTAACATATCAAAGTTGAGTACAAAATGAAGAAGCAGGAAAAATGGGTAGGGCATGGTTTTTCAACGTTTTAGAAGGTCCAGACATTGGCTGATGTTTGCCTATAAAGGGGTATTCCAGAAATTATTTAGCTATTTAACTTAAAAATTTCAGTGGTCAAGTACCATGTATCAGACTCGGGCTCAATACTTTTTATTTCTAGAGACACCAGGGTCCACTTGGAGTTAGGTAAAACTGCTTTTGAATACCATGCCTCATACTGGAATGATCCATCCATCCATTTTCGTTCCGCTTATTCGGGATCAGGTCACGGGGGCAGCAGCTCCAGCAGGGGACCCCAAACGTCCTTTTCCCGAGCCACATTAACCAGCTCCGACTGGGGGATCCGAAGGGGTTCCCAGGCCAGGTTGGAGATATAATCCCGCCACCTAGTCCTGGGTCTTCCCCGAGGCCTCCTCCCAGCTGGACGTGCCTGGAACACCTCCCTAGGGAGGCGCCCAGGGGGCATCCTTACCAGATGCCCAAACCACCTCAACTGGCTCCTTTCGACACAAAGGAGCAGCGGCTCTACTCTGAGATCCTCACGGATGAC